>JANTOP010028526.1:0-12056 GCA_027564815.1 Symmerus nobilis | reverse complement strand
GATTCATCAATTACAGGCAGAGGAATCGTATCCACCGCAATTGAAGACATGGTTTCGAGAAAAACGAGTTTAAAGTACTTAAGAATATCGGTTTTGTTATCATTTATTTCTGTGCACTGTTGCACAAAAATATCTGGCTCGACTATAAAAAGCGGAATTTTTAAAAATCCTTTTACCCTATTCCTGATACCTTAATTGACATTTAATACGCAAAAAATCGGTTTACCAAAATCGGAAAAGTGATGCCCTTAATCCGGACTTCCCGATTATTTTCTTGGGACCCAAAAAAATGTAATGATGCAGGAGTTTATAATTATAAATTAGTTGAGGAAAGATACAAAAATATCAGAACTAAATATTTCGTACAAAAGCTCCCAGAAAGCTTAATTTTTCGAATTTAATTATTATTGTTTTTAAAGATAACATAAAAGCATAAAATTTATTAATTTGTATGTTCGAACTGCCTCTGGATTTTTATTATAATGTTTCAGGGGTTCCCCGTTGTCTACGGAGATCTCATAGCCCTTTTCAAACGTTGTACAGTTTTTAAAAATCTACAGATAACATAAGAAGGGGTTGATAGGTGTAATCGGCTTGCGGCGAATATTATTACAATATTCCGCAGCTTCCTTAGATATTATTGGTACCATCAAAGTACTTTTAATGATTTTAGGATTTATTCAGGAATCAGGAACTTATTAAAATGGTACATGGTACCCTTTTGGAGAGAATATCAATCGAAGTATTTTAAGGAACATTGCCTTTTTTTTGGTTTTTAAAGACCTTTAGATTTAAAATAAGAAGATTTAAGTTCTATTAAGCCTTTCGCTTCACTTTGTGGCGATGCTTATATTTTCATGTTTTTTTTTTAATTTAAATTTGGGAGAGATCTCAAGTATCTGGGAATGTCCAGGGAATTTTCCACTCGTAAATTCATGGTACAGCCATTTAAAGTTAATAAAGTTCATTAATTTGCTTTTAATTTAAAATTATTTTCAGAATTCTAGCATATTTTTCATTGAGGGATTTTTTGATTTTTTACGAATTTTAAGAATTGGCAGAATTTGTCCAAATTTTTTTACATTATTTACTGGCTTTTGGTTTTATTTTGAGGAACTTAATGCTTTTCGGATCCCTTTAGTTCTGTTAGAAGTGTATAAGTCAATGGGGAACTTATTAAAAGCTTTAAATATAATATTTAAAATTTAACCACCTTAACGGCTGATTTTTAGTGTTTTTGAGATCCTAAGCTTTCCTTCAGACAAGCTGAAATTTTGGGAAAGCTTTTAAATCTATCGGTTATTAAACCTCCTCCTAAACGCCTCCTAAAATTCAAAAACTTTACTAAAAGTTTTCCCAAATATTCTGAAATTTTGAAAAATATTTTTAAAGTCTCAGAAGCGACGAAACATGTAATTGGAAAGCTCAAAACCTATAGATAACCCTTAATATGTGCCTACCACATGTGTGTGAAAGCAAAAGCAAATTTAAAGAAAATTGAGAACCTCGAAAACCCTCTCAAAAATTTAACTATTTAATTTTTTTAAATAAAATTTGATCCAAAATTGACCCATAAAACACTCAAAATAGGTCTTGACCCATAGAACGGGCAGAAAATTTCTAACTAAAATTTTTTAATTTGCCCGAGGGCTTTAAAATTCAAATATTATTTATATAAGTTTCCCATTGACATACTTACTACTTCCAGATCTTAGAGGATCAGAAAAAGCATTAAAAAGTCCCTCAAAATTATTTAGAAGAAAAATGTGTACAAATTCTCCCAATTGACTTCTTAAAAATTTACAAAATTTCCTAAAAGCTCTATTAAAATACGCTAGAGTTTTCAATATTATTTTTAATTTTATATAAATGAACTTTAATACGTGAAATGGCTCTATCATGGATTTAAGAGTTCAAGAACCCAACATATTAACGGATAATTAGATGTTAGCTCTATTCAAAAGAAAATATTATTTTAGTCAGTATTGAATTTAATTTTCGTCCAAATAATTAAATTTAAATGAAATCGAGAACTTTCGTTAAAAAGCTCTGTGGAATATTCAAATCTCTACGAAAGCTTTAATAAATTGAATAGAATGCAAATTATCATGCCTCCAATCAGCCATCCATTATTCTTGTTTGTTCTTTCTTGCAAAAATTCATCTAACGAGCTTTGGACTTTGAGCTTTCGCGATTTTTGAATCATTTATTGGGAAAATTTGAAATTTCCTCAAATTACCAATATCTGCATAGAAAATTTGGAAATATTAAGTTCGAAACTTAGAGCTTTCATTGCGCTTTTAATAGTTTGGATAAGTTTTCTACAAAAATTCCATGTTTCATTTATATTTAATAAATCGAATAAATAAATTGATTCCGAATTGTATAAAATGATATTTTAATTGTAAGCTTTCGGTGAGCTTTCCAAATTTTAAAATGTAATTTTTGGGAAAATTTGAAATTTCGGTAAAGGTTTGTTATCTGATATATTTTTGCTTAAGAAAATAATTTTTATTTAAAAAATGATACAAATAAAGTATTTAATTAAATAATTAAATAAATTGTTCCTCATTAAGCCCATCAACTCATAGACAATAACTGAAACACAGTTCTCAATTTAATTTAATTTCATAATAATTTGTTGTTAATATTTTTACAAAAATTTTGAATTTTATTGCATTTCAAAATTCACTCATAAATCAATTTAATTTTTTAAATGTAAAAAAATGTTATGAAAAAAAATCTTTTGGGCTTGCTCTCAATATTTCCAATTAGTTTCAAATGCACCGAAAATTTCAGCTTTTTATTCAAATTAATAATTGATTCCTGATTATCGATAAAATGGAAAATATTTTGAATTAATTTTAAGAACCTTTTTTTGTTAGAACTAACTATTTTTAAAAATTTTAAAAAAGAAAAATGTAAACCTCAGAAAATATTTTTTGGGACCTGGAGAATCTAATGATATCATAGTGGTTCACAGATAAATAATAATTGAAAGAATTAGTTTTTTAAAATTTAAAAAGAGAAATGTGCCCAATAATATAACAAGTTATATTTTGAAAATAACATCGTAAATCAATTTTTAAAAAATTCAACAATTCGTAGTTTTTAACAGATAAATACAATTTTCATTTCTGCGGGTATACATAATTTTCCAAAAATTTTCTTTGCCACTGGGAAAATGTAATGATGCAGAATTAACAAAGTAGTTTCTAAAAATTTAAATAAATGTAATCCCTTAATTTTGGCGTCGGTTAATGCGGGCGAATTATTACCAAATTTTCAATTTTCACGAAATTCTTTTATAATTTCTTCGAAAATTTAAAATTTGAAAAATTCTATTAGAATTTATGTTAAGGAGAGACTTACTAGAGCTAATGGGGATAATGTTTATCTAACAATCTATATTTTTTAAAAAACGTTAAAAAACAATTTGGAAAGAAATTCAAATTTTATTTATATTTCGGGAAATTATTTCTGAATTTTCCAAATAAAAATTATATCCAAAAATTTGTCACCTCAAAAATCGCATTTTATTATTTAAAAAAAATCGCTGCGAAAATTTTGAATTAAATTCAATTTAATTATTCAAAAAATAGTCAAAATTTCATGAACATCAAGAAATGTTTGAAAAAATGGGAAATATTTTTATTCAAAATTTATTATTCAAATGTGGAAATTTACGAATCATAATAATCTGAAAATTTCATAAAATTTCGTTAAATTTTGAAAATATAATGAAATTCTGAAAATTTATTTTTTGATGTTAAAAACGTGACATAAACAAGGTGGACCGTAGTTCAAACTCTACTTCTGCAGAAGATAAATACCTTCTCTGTTTACGTGTGCCGAATACCAACTTTTTTTTTAGCAAATTGTCTCCCTGAATTATATATAAGGCAAAGGAGGGCGAGAACAGCCTCTTCTCAAAACTCTAAAATTAGATTTAACTAAATTTAAATCTCCTGATTTCCATCGCTTTTAAAATCTACTTTATACGTCCCGATTATATTCCTTAATTCTCTCGCTATTTGGTACAGTTCTAGAATAAAAAAATGAAGTAATTGAATTAGTTAACAATTAATTAACAATTTTTGTGCATTTTATTTTCTGTTATTGTTCAACAGTTTTCAATTCATACTTAATATCCGACAAATCGGAATAAAATAGAATATTATTTGAAATGTTGCTACTATTACTTTGACTCCCATCAATTATCTGTTGTCCATTTGACGTAACAATAGATTCAGTTAATACTACTTTTCGATTGCTATCCAATCGAAGATAGGCTTGCGGTGCAAATGTTCGTAAGACACAATTGTATATTGATTGAATAATTGAATTTAAAATACCGGATATGACAACAATGCCGGCAATAATCGAACATAAACGTACGAATAGTTGTAAGAGATGTTCCTTATCACGTAAAATTAACACTTTCAAAGCGGACATATCGTATTTTAAGTAGATGCCGGGAACGCCATGCGATCCGGAATGATGATCTGAAATATTTGATGAAATCAATTAATTTATTTAAAATTATATTGAATAAAATATTCTTTCTACCGATCGGTCGAATATTTTCCTTAACCGAATATTGGAATGTTTTTATATTTGATAGAATCGATTCAACTTCCGTTGGCACAACATCAACAAAATACTGTATCATCATTGCGCTTGAATCGAATATCTTCTCATCGCCCTCCAACGGTTGTACGAAACCCGTTGTTTTATCACCGAATGACAGCCGATTAATTCGATGGGTGAAATTATGATTTGAATCATCGAACAGAGCACTTATGTGGACATGGCCTTGAGGGAATTGGAAACTTTTACCGCCCGTTATGTGGAAATTACCGGATACTTTGTTAAGGGTTAAGGAACCGTGTATACGGCACGCATCATACGGTCGTTTCGGTTGAAAACTACGCTTCGGTAAATTGTAACCGTCTGATTTATCGAAATTATGTAAAACTTCCTTATAAACTAGATTCTGTGAATTTAGAAAATTAACCAATCGATTTTTTTAGAAATTAAAAATCATTTTACCGCCAACGAATGAAATTGCGTCCTTAAATAGCTATTTATGTGCTGTTCATATTCGAAATAAGCTCGTTGATTTGGACATAATTCAAACCAGGTGTCCTCCTCTTCAAGCGTCCCAAACGAATAGACGTTTTGATTTGTTGAATCTAATATATCGGCGCCTAAACCTACGAAAAACATAAATTTAGAATTAGTTCATCGAATCGATAAGGAAAACCAATCATTTTACTTCTACATCGCGTTGCCACCGTTATGTCAATATGAATTTTTAATTTCGAATCCATATCCGTATCCGGTTTGAATTTAAATATCAACTCACTATCCATGTAATATTTGATTTCAATGTAAATGAGATAGACGATGAGGGCACGACTTATTACCGAGACTGTGGAAACAAAAAGGAAAAACAATTTTAAGATAATTTTCTTTCAGTGTAATCATTTGGTTGTTTCAATCAGCTGCCGGACTAGATATCTTGCAACCCTAAGTAGGGCGTAGGGTGGATATTTAACAGGTTGTGTTCGGGGGAATATTAATTGCTTACGTGTTCCACCAATTTGAGAACTGCTCTTGTATTTTTCAGGTACTTTTGGAAATGCATCCAATTGACTAATTATTTTGATTGGATCTTTGGTACCACGATTCCGTAACATCGTTTAAATTGAATTGGCCGGTTTCATATGAAATCAAATTTCACTTATCAATTAATGGGAACATTTAATTTTAATCACAATTAACTGGAAATGAAATTATTTATTTGAGATTCAGAATTCCGATAATAAAATTTTTATTGTAAATAAAACAGAAAATGTGTTTTGAAATGTCACTAAAGAAGAAAAGTCTCCAAAGTACCTTTTTAACTAAACAGATATGTGCATGTTGCCAAATGAACATTTTAAATAAAGTGGATCGATTCTTTCCAGATATAAATCATCTTAATTTAAACATCACATATGGTATGTTAAGTTCAAATATATAAGTAGAATTTTTTGATCAGCTCTGGTTTTTGAGTTTCAGATATGTACGTTGAAAACAGAAAAAACACATGTATTTACTAAGGAAAAAAATAATAAAACATGTAGGATTCGGCCCGACCAACTATCATCCGTAAAACGTAAAATGGATAATATATGGAAAATATCTTATTAAGGTGACTCATTTGTAAAGAAATTTGTAAACGACGAAGCAATACGAAAATCACCATCATACACTAGTAATTTTAAGTAAAGTTAAATTCACATACAAACATTAAAGTTTCTCGTAATACGATTCGCTAAAGCAATACATATGGTTTTGGTATAAATATTACGTACAACTTGTCAATATCGACGAATACGTTGTTTAAAGATTTGATAGAGTTTCGCATTGCTTGCAGTCGTGCTCTACCTAAAGATTTATAATAACCAACTTCTGATCTGAGAAATGAAATCAACGTGAAAGTTAACAGCGTGTTTTCCTTTCAATTTCTTGAGGGTTTCTCAATCAGGCGACGACCCTTTGATTTATAAGAAGTCGCAGACTCGTTGACTCTTACAATTGGCTCCCAACGTGACGCTTATAATTGACGCTCATCGGGACGGTCATAATCGACGCACAACGGGACGCTTATAATTTACGCCCCACGTGACTCTTATAAACATTGATTAATCATTCAGTTCTAAAAAACTTCGCTTTAAAGCTCTTTTCTTATGTGTGGAAAATGGAGTATCAGGGACCAGCAATAGTCAGACATCATATTCGTATCCCAAAAACCCTGATAACGTTCTTCAACGACGCGTAAATCTTGATGCATACGCTCACCCTGCTCCTCGCTAATATTTCCTAGATTTTCCAGAAACCTGTTCAGGTGACTATGGAGTAAGTGGAGTCTTATGCTCATATTGAACCCCAAATTTTTTAATCTTAAAAGGAGATCATTTACAAGTTCAACATAATTTTCTGATTTTCTATTTCCGAGAAAGTTTTGCATCATAGAGACGAAAGCTCTTAATTCAAGTTCATTAATAGAATTTCTAAATTGGTTGTCTTTCGTCAGTTGTCTAATTTGGGGGCCGTCAGAAATGCCGGCTTTAAGCTTTTCCATAGTGAGCTGAGGAAATTTTTGGCAAATGTAAGAAAAGCAGTTCCCGTTTTTGTCGAGTGCTTCAACGAACCGTTTCATGATCCTCAGTTATATATGTAATGGTGTCAGGATAATTTTTTCACGAGCTACAAGTGAATTTTTGACCATATTTTGCTTACCAGGCGTCATATTTTCTTATGCACTTCATATGCACTTGACTCGGCTGTTTACACGATGACAGTAACTGCTATTTGTATTCGAGATTCATTGCGAGTCTATTATTCGTTTGTTCTGTGCATAATCAATCAAAACAATCCAAATACAAACACTAAACAATATTAGTAAAATATAACGAATTAAAAAAAGACATTAAAACACAGTATTTCATCACCATCAAATCAAAATCAAAATCAAAACAATCTACGAACATGAACACTGGCTGGATAAACGAATGGCTTTGTGTACAAATGATACGATCACCGCGCGAGTATATAACATGTAAAATATATGCTGGCGCAGGCAAGTGGACAGTGAAAACAAAAATTGTTGTAGTAACTCGCATGCAAGTAGCTGGCATACTCGCATATGACAGTAACTTGCATGATATGTTCACACAATGACAGTAGCTGTGCTACAGTAACTGGCCATGCGAACTCGCACGATAACTCGCACTGTATAAACAAGCCATTAGTGTAACCACTTTGTTGGCCGAGAAGAATGTTTACCATTTTTAAATCAACACAAATTTGCCACTTGTAGTCATTGTATTTTATTTTATTTAATGATGTCATCATATTCTTCTTTTAACTTTGTGCTATGAGCAATTGGTCCCCCAGCATATTTATTTTCATTATGCAAGAGAATACATTTTAGGCTACGTTTTGAGATGTCAATGAATAAACGCCAATCACTTGGTTCATATTGTTTCAAACAGGGCTGTGGAGTCGTAACGAAATAGATGCATCTCCGACTCCGGAAATTTGAAAGGTGCGACTCCGACTCCGACTCCGACTCCAATTCCGACTCCGACTCTTCAGAAATTCCTAGAAATTTTATTAATTTCTTCTTTTTTTACTATTGCTGTGTTACCGACAGCCTACGAAATTCATCATTTTATATTATTTATCGTAATGATTATTCTCCAGCATAAATTAAAATCGAACTATTATTTGATGATGTATAAATGAGGGGGTATCGCCCGCACTCGTGGCATATTTTCTTTTTATTCATTCTCGAAGATTAAGTGGGAAATACATTTAGTTGACCTAATTTTGGCCCATTTGTAAAAATTTTTTTTTTAATAGAAGGATAAAGTCAATATTTTCAGAACTTAACATATGTTTCAATAATACTTTTAAGTATTACAAACAATTTTGTTTTTTTATAATTAATCCAAAATAGTGGAATTATAGCCCGGTATACTTCTAGAGCCTATTGTCTTAACGCTTTCAGCAACAAATAAATTTCTTTGTCATTCTGAATGTTATAATATCTATATGAACCTAAAAAAAGTTGAAAAAAAAATCGCGAATTCAGACCCTTTTGAAAAAAACCTCGGATTTTAGACTACATTTTTCAATTGTTTTTCTTCAAAAAAATTATTTTTTTAACTGATTTTTCAAAACTTTGAGGTTTATTAAGATATTATAGAAAATGTGTGTGCCAAATTTCATCGGGATTGATGAAGAACTTTTGGAGTTGTCGCTTCGAACAATTTGAAAAACATAGTTTTGAGAAGAACCGGACAAAAGTTTGAACAAATAGTACAAATTGTAAAGAGAAGCGTCACATTTATGGGTCATAACTTGAGAAATACCTTTAATTTAATTATAAAACTTTGGTGACAGGTACTTGGGTACTGCCATTTATTTTTTTATTTATTTGATTTTTAGCGTTTATGCCATTTATGTTGACACTACAAAAATAACAATCATCGAGATAATTTTGTGGTTCTCGCCAAATGGTTGGTGTTCCGAATTTTAAAGCACTTCTTTTGCCACCCTTCCATAATCTTAAATATTCAACACACGATTTACAAACACATTCAGGTGTCCAAAGCTTGTAATTTTTATCCAAAAGCATCCCAAAATACAGAAAATAGGTATTTTTAACAAACTCCGATATAACTTTTCTATAATCGTTAAACACAGTAAAATATGCACGTTATTAACGAATAAATACGCTTAAATCATGAAGATAAAAACAAAGCAATTTGAGCTGCGCAATACTTTTTGAGGGTAGATTTGAAGAAAATATGTCATAAGTAAACATTATCAACCACAAAGTTCGCGGCAACAGAGAAAAAGTTAAATTTCGTAAACTAGTGTAATAAATTATATGTGAAAATAATGACTTTATAATTATAATTTTTAAATTGTACTTTTTAACAAAAATATGGTTCGGTTTAGTTGAAATTTTTTTCCTGAATACTTGAGGAGGTAAACTTAAAACTAATGTTTTGAACCAAAATTCTAAATGGAATTTAAAAAAAAAAACGTGGCTTTAATTCTCGATGAGGTAAGCTAGAAACTAGCTTTAGGGATTGGGAAAAAAAAATTCTAAGAATTATGAGCTTTTAAAAAGTTAACAATTTTCGGCCAATTTGATTCTCTTTCTTTTTTTCAAAATTTTGAAATGAAATTTATCTTAACGAATATTGGTTCGATTGGGTTGAAAGTTTATTCCGGAATACTTGATGAGATAGACTTAGCACTTATTTCAGGATTTTAAGGAAAAAAAAACTGTCTGAATGAGTTACAAGCTTTCAGGCGAAATACATGATTTTTCTTTACTATATGTCTAAAAAAATTCGCTCGATTTGGTTGAATAATTTTTTCTTAATCCTCGATGAGGTAAACTCAAAACCAATTTTTGAATTTTGAAAAAAAAAATATTTGAACGAGTTACGAGCTTTTTAAAAATTCTTCTGTAAATTTGAGCCCTTTTATGGATAAAATTTTCTAAACGATTTTTTTTTCAAAAACAATTCGCTGAATTTGATTAAAAACTTTTTTCTGAATACTTGATGATATAAACTAGAAAGTAATTTCAGGATTTTGGGGAACAAATTTTTCTAGGGGAGTTACGAGCTTTCAAAGAATGAATAATTTTCCTTAACAATCTTCAGTTCATTTTTTCTCTTTTTTGATAAAGTTTTCTAATTTAAAATCCGGAGTATAATTTTAGGGAAATCCCAGAACATGACCGGATGAAAAATTTAATCTACATCATTTTCACTTATGCAGATTTTCGGATATTTTGGCAAAAAATCGAAATCTTTTATAAGATTTTCTTGGCTGTGTCCCGGAAAACTTAATTTTCTGGAAAATGTTCCAAAAACATCGGAAAATCTGATGATGGGAAATGAAAGCTAAGGGTCCAGGCAGGAAATAATTGAACAGATTTTATCAAAGATTAGGCCTTCGATTCTGTAGGTTTTGGATGCTATCAAATTCGGAAGAATGAAAGTTGATAAATTTTAGTGAAATAGAAAATTATATCGGGAAAATAGGGGAATAGATAAAATATTCCGTAAAATCGGTAAAATGTCTAGAAACAAAAGTAGAGTCGGAAAAAATTGAGGAAAGTTATGAAAAGTCAATACAAGTCAGGGGAAATTTAGAATAGCTAGGAAAATTCTGAAAAGGATCTGGTAAAATCGATAAACAACAAGGAACGATCTTGAAAATGTGGACATATTCGGAAAGAGTCGCCAATATTCGAAAATGTTTATAGAAAATATGAAAGTAGTCTGCAAAATCGGAAAACAGTAAGAAAAATCACTGAAATGCTGCTGTATAACCGGAATAGTCGTACAAAAATTTATAAAAATTCTGGGAAAATTGAGACGCCGACCCTTTTCTATATTTTATTGAATTCCCTGAGATTTTTCTTTAAATTTTCTCGACATAATCTCGAATTTTTAATTTTCCCGAGTTTTTGTTTCAATTTGTCTGATTTTTCAAGAATCAGTTTCCAACATTTTCCAGACTTCCCAAATTATTTTTACGAATTTTTCTCAAGACTTTTCCTACCAATTCATCAGATTTTTATAGACTTTTTTCTGACTTTCACCGACCCAACATTTTACTCTTTGCGAATGCGTCTGGACTTTCTTAACTTTCTCAACTTTTCCTCAATATTTTCGCTTCTATTTCCCGCCTCCCAAATGGGGGCTTTTACCCTGATTTATCTTGATGTTCTCTGATTTGTTTATATTTTATCTAAATTTAATGAATCGAATAAGAACTAGATTCCAAATTATATAAAATGACATTTTAATTTGAAGCTTTCAATGAGCTTCGTGCTTCAGGCCACTGTTGAGAAAACGCGGCTTCACGGTTAGCATGATATCTTCCGTATAAGTCGGTGGATCTGAATAATTAACAAAAATGCCTGTGAAGAAATCGCTGTTATAGCCTGTCAAGCCAAAATCTATAATTTCATGGATCATTAAAAATGGATAAGAACAAAATATTTAAAAAAACAACTCGACAGACTATAGAGAATGTATTTCTGAAAATTTTAAATAAAAAAATAATGTAAAAATCTTTAAAACTTCTCGAGATATCGTGCCAACCTTGACTTACAACAATGGTCTGAAAAATCATTGTTTTCACCTATAATTGGTTAAAAAAATTTTGTATTGTTTAAGAACCAGTTACTAATATGCAATACATTGTTGCTCAAGCTGGATGTATGTATCTCCTTAAGGGCTAACTTCTAGTCATGAGGTCGAAAAAAATCGATTTCTTTATTACTTGGATCGATTCGTGAATCGCGTCTAAAGATTAAGAGTTCTGCCGACGAGGAATCCCTGTACTGTCAGAAAGATGAGATAGTATAGTGGTAAGACTGCATTTACACGGCCACTTTTTTGAGTGCTGGTGAGTGATGGGGATCGAGAATTATAGACAAGGGACGTGGGAGACAGTGCGGGGTAGGC
>JANTOP010028515.1:0-12056 GCA_027564815.1 Symmerus nobilis | reverse complement strand
TGTGAAATAAAGTTTATGTATTTTTTAACCTAATTCAAAGAAAATCTCAAAATCATACAATTTTAAGATATCTCATTCTTGCAATATGCAAGCGATATGAGAGTTTATAATTTTCAATAAAAATACAATTAATTCGATCGTTCTTTGAAGGAGTTTCAAAGAAAAAAATGCCATCAAACTTTTGTTAATCGAATAAAGCCAAATTAATTCTATTTAATTACCGAAGAGATTTTCTAAATAAATTTCTTGAAAAATCAATCGTTTTGAGATATTTTTTTGTGCAAGAAAAATCGACTTCCAATTTAAAAATTTAGATTTCTAAGAAATTTTGCTACGGAATCGGCAAATCTTTAAAAATAACTCCGATAACTTGATGATGGCTGAAGCCATAAAGTCATAGAGTCCTTGAAATAATTTTTATGATCCAAAATTCAAAACATTGAAAGCTTATACATTTTAATTTTTGAATCGTAATCCCAAAAACATTACCATCACCTGTGTAGGGATTACGACGCGGAATTGTGGATATAGAAGAAATTAAAACATATTAAAATTTTATTTTCTCATTTAGTCTTTATTTGAATCATCATTCGTATAAATCGTCATTATCGTCATCATATCCACATTTTCTTCTATATCCATAATTCCGCGTCGTAATCCCTATACTGATATCGTATTCGATAAAACTATCTACTTGTCACAATCTAGGAAGATTGAGAAATATTATGAATATTCCAAAATTTCGTGCCATTTTGAAAATTTAGTTTGGAAATATTTGAAAGATCTGAATATTTTGTTAAAAAAAATAGAAAGATTCAAAAAACAAAACGAAATTCCAAATCTGAATAAAAAATTGGTTTGCCAGTCCAAACCAACTAAATCGGGCAACCTTCACGAATCGAATTTTAGATTTGAATTTTTCAAAGCTAACCATAAATGTGTTGACTTTTAACGAAAATGTTGAGGAAATTGGGTAAATGCTGGGAACAGCCATGTCAAATTGGGAAACATTGTCGGGCTAAATCAGAATGTCATCGAAAAATTACCGATAAAATTAGCAAAAAGTCCGGGAATAATCTATAAAAGAAGTATGATCTAGATAGGGTAGGAAATGTAAGGAAAAGGTCGAGAAATCTCAAAAAAAGAAAATTATAATAGGAAAAAGTCTGGAGAAGTTAGATAAATTTCTAAAAAATTCGGGTAAAATAGGAGCAACTGCGGAATGTTGGAATAGTGCTTGGAAAGATCTGAAAAGAGTCATACAAATTTTAGAAAATGTCAGTAAAAGTCAGAGATGTTCGGAAAAATGTATGGAATTGACAAATTGGCAAAAGTTTGTAAAATCAGACAAATTTGCGTTCATGTCAGAAAGTCGAAAAGGAAGGAAATATCCGAAAATTCGAGGAAAGGGAGACTTTACGAAAACGAACTCGAGAAGGGGAGAAATAATCGGGAAAATAATAATGTGAGAAGTACTAAGTAAGAATAATAATAATGTGGGTGTCGATTTCTTCATGATTTCTTTGACTTCTTCCGATTTTTATCGACATCTTACGATTTTATCCTACATTTCTTTTCAATTTCTCAGTCTTTTTGTTTACTCTTGAAATATCTGATCCAATTCCCCGAATTGTGACATTTTATGAAAAAATTATTGGAACATTTCGTAAAAGTCCTTGTCTGAGACATACAATAAAGACTAGTCAAAATAGGTTTAAAAAAGGCATAAAGTGGAAAGTTCTGGAGTCCCATTGTACGGAACCCATATGTTGTACAAGAAAATGATAAGAATATGAATTGTAGGTAATTTTCTCAACTCTATTTCAGTCCTGGGCCACTTTTGCGTAAAAAGCTTAATTTGCTAATTATAATCCCAGAACTAAAATTTGCAATTGTTTTTGGCGATTTCTCATATTTGCCGATAAAAATTTTGTTGGACAATTCGTGTTCAGCACCCCAAAAAACATAAAGTAGGCCACTAAAAACAACTTTCCGCTTCAAATCACATTTTGACAAAGCAAACAATTTATAGAAAAACAAATAATTAATTTCATGAATTTCGATAATTCCTTAAATATCCTAACATTTATAAATATTTATAAATATTATTTGTATACAACCATTCCACGCCAAATTTACCCCCACTGGTCTCGACCCCTTTCGATTGTGATAAAAGACTCAAAATTTGTTAGGATTAAAAAAATATTCCATACATATTTTTTTGTTTTGCCATCCGACTTACAGTTACGAATTAAGGGTACCTCAAAGTGTCATATTTTTTTAAAATATCGAGATTTGCGTTTTAACGCTGATAACTCCTAAACGGCTTATTCGATTTTCTTGTGTGATATATCAAATGAACGGTATTGAATGGAGCATTTCGTAAAAAAATTTCTTAACAAATTTCACCCCCTCCGATAGAGAGATACCCCAAATATTTTTTTCCACAGCTCTGATCTTAATACCGCCTGCAAAATTTGGACGAAATCGGCCCCGTAGTTCCTGAAATTGCTCTTGGGAGTGCTCCCCTTAAATCAAAATAGTCAGGTTTTAATTCAATAGAATAATAGTTTCAATATGAAGAGGTTTTGAAAACAGATTGTCTTATTCAGAATATTTTACTGGATTGCTTTTATAGCTTTTAATAAAATTTGTATTTTTATTCATTTTAAACTTACAGCAACTTGGACTTCATGTGGAACTTTCTGTATCAAAATAATTGAATAGGAAGTGTCAACAACAATACGACCTTTAACTATAGGTGATCTATTGCTGCGACAAACCATCTTCCCATCCAAGAACAATCTAATAAAATAACCATTTCTTCCGGAAAGTTTGGTTTCCGTCCAGCTATCCAATCGTTCCAAATCGATATCGATTAATGGTTCTCCAGGTTTACGGATCGATTTCTCATAAATTTCATTCAATGTTTGTCGCATCGAATCGATATCAGGTAAATTCTTATTTCTTAACGATTTGCTCGATTTTGATTTGGAACGATGGACCCCAGTACGATGACAAGTTTCATCATACATTTCATTTAAATCTAAATTGAATTTTTGTTCCCAATTTTTCACATCTTCATCGAAATCCAGATGTTTTAATTTGATTCGTAACTTTATTGTAGTCGAATTGAATTTTTGTTTTTTACGAAGCTCTTTTAAGTGCTTCCATTGATTCAAGATATCTTTTATCAGCTCCTTGTCTTTTCTCGATTCATCATATATACGGTTTCGAATATCATTTTTTTGCGTGTATGAATCGGTGACAATGTCATTGGTATTATCAACCAATTGTTGACGGAGACTTGATAATTCCATCTCCAGATTTACAACAATTCGTTTCGATTTCCTCTCCTTATATTGTTCGTACAGATTTTCAATATTTTTCTCAATAAGTTCTTCTTCAGTGAACATTTCATGGTGATTCAAGCATACATCTTGTATGTGAATGCGAAGTATACTATCCGTTGAGGAAGATATACTGTGAATTGGTACGCCAATAAATGGGATGGGTGTGAATTTCTTATCACTGTAAACTTTATAAAAGACATCATTTGGTATTAACTTCATAAGACTAGTAATTTCATAAATTCCATTCAGCCAACTTAAAGCATTTTCTGTTACAAATCTGAAAATCATTCGATTCATATTCACTTTTGAAATATGCTTTGATGCACTCATCCCCGAATATCCGTCCGCAATTGGTATCTGTAATCCTTTAACATCTTCTTCGGTAATATTGGCAGACGGATAGTAATGAAATTCCTTATCAGAATATGGATGCTGTTGTTTTTTGGACATTACAATCGCATTTTCATCATCCAGTCGTACGTAAGACGATGCCAATTGGGGATCGTCGATTTTATTTATTGCTGTACGTGAAGTGGATGGGGGCGTTTGGTCGGATTGCATATCATTGTTATCGTTTTTATTGTTTTGTAAGCCCGTTTTTTGGGGTGAATGTTCGCTAATGAAAAAATCTATTTGTTCATCGATCGATAAATTTTGTTGGTATTTTTTCAATTTTTTTAACGCCTTACGGACTGTCAACTCCTGATCCAAAACCTCTCTTTTTATCTTTGGCTTATTTTGTATTACTTCCGTAGGTAGAGTTGGTGGAACTTCGATTTCTTCAACCGGTTTTTTTGCTTGGGTTCGCCGTTGTCGTTTTCGCCGACGAGGAACTCTATGCTGAGATGATAACATTGATAACACACTTAAATTATTAGACAACAAACTGATTACTACTTCAAAATTAGATTTATTGTGGGTTTTAATAGAATGTTACTGTTGTGTATCAATCGTTGCTAATAGAGACTAAATATGCTTGGTCGATACATTTGAAAATAGCAATTACTTGTTACGTTTTATTGGTTTTATTCAGTGGTCATTATTAGTATAACAAATAGAATCATATAAGGTAATGCTAATAAAACCATAATGCCAACTAAGGCATCATAATAATTTAAATTGGATGGTAAAAGGTTAGACATCGTGTTCTCGTTAACACATTGCCAAAGTACATGAACGCATCTTAATTTACGTCAAGAAAATTGAGTGTTCTACAAGGGGCCTTATCTTTGGGCTAATCAATGAAATTCACAATATACGAGGATCTTTTGAAATAAGATCCCCTTATTAAATACACATCATAATGAGTGATGTTGTTATCAGGGCGCAGGGCCGACCTTAGGGAAATGCAATATAGATAAGAGCTCAAATGTGAGCTTAAATAAAATATTAATTTTTTTAATAAATATATTGTTATTCCTATTGGGAAAATTAGACAATTTGAATTCCAGTAGCCAGTCGGTGAGCTAACATTATTTTCGTAGCCAAAATGGACTAAAGTAGCTTTGATGGTACACTAACGGGCGAACCAACAACACAGCTCTGCAAATTTTGGAAAACTTTCACCACCACGAATGGCGATAACATTTTCTATAATAGAATTTTCCGTAGAATCCGAATATCCTAATGGTTTTTCTCCTCGATTGGCTCCAGATTTCCAAATAATTGGCAAAATTCAAAAAACTGCACTTTCGAGTGCACATACCTCACATAAATGCTTGTCTAAATTTTAATTGTCAGCCAATCAGTTTCAAATTGTTGTACGTTATAGAAAAGAGTACGGATAGAATCCGCGTAGAATTGTTAGTGGAACTAGAATCGATGGGGAACTTTCAGATATTATTTAGAACCATAACAACGTTTCTACAAAAATGAAGCTTTCCGCCAATTATTTCATAGAAAAATCTTAATTTCCCTGAACTATATAGACTCATTTCAACGACATTTCAACACAACTCCATTTAGAATGTGCTAACTTGCAATATCGTAAGTATCACTTCTATAGAGGCTGGATCGTCCCTACATATCGCTCGCATATTGCAAAAATGAGATATCTTATCATTATCTATAGTAGATCAGAAACGTCATACAGTAAGTTTGGACATCTGTCATTGTCATTGAAACATTAGTGAATTCGTGCCGCAGCCAAACATTTATTCTCGTTTTTGAGCTGGATTCTCGTCATTTGCGGGAGGTTTTGATTTTCTGCTATCATTTGAAGAAATATGTGACCGAGGCTCATCGAATACTTACGGCGAGGCCGTTCTTAGTGAAAGAACATATCGTGAAAGGTTTCAACGCTTCAAGAACGGTGATTTTGACATTAAAGACCGTTATAGCGGTGGCAGAGAGAAGGTTTTCGAACATACCGAAATGGAGACGTTACTCGACCAAGACTCGTGACAGATTCTCGTGTGGTGTCAGACGTGAAAAATGGGCAGAATCATTAGGAGTAACTCAACAATCTATTTCCAAACGTCTTAAAGGGAATGACCCAGAAGCTATGAAACTAGGTACCGTACAAGTTGAAGCTTAGAGTTGTCGATAGATAGAAATGGAAGGGCTTTTATATCGAATTGTCCCGGGTGATGAAAAGTGGATCCATTACAGCTATGAGCTGCTAAAACCGAGTGAATCCATCACAAGACATCGAGAGACACGATAAAGTAATATTGCAACATGGCAACCGGTCAAAACATACTTGGAAACGCTGAAATGGGAAGTCTCGCCCCATCCGCCGTATTCTCCCGAAGCAATGCGGAACAAAAGTTGTACACCTAATAATATATTATATCTGTCCCTGAAAGTATCTCAAAGATGTTTTAAAACTTGGGGCACATGTTGTACGACACATTTCTCTGGAGAGTTTTTACACTGATATATGATATGTATCGCAGGATTTGTATCTTAAGCAGGGCATAGACGATCCATTAAAAACGACGTTCAATTCACATCGTTTTTGTTATCCATTTAAAATGATCTCTCAATTTGCACATACACAGCTAATTTTTCATATCAGTTTTAATCGACATCGCCATGACACCTTTAATTCTTATACCGCATGACAATGCATAAAAAATGAAACACGATCATATCGAGCCCATACACTATCAGTTTTGGAATGAACAACAAGAAACGACGTTCAAAAATCAGTTTCATCCTGATTTCAATCGGTTCATGTAAAACCGTCCATTTTAACCCATACTCTGTCAGTTATAATTGATGAAAGAAATAAACGTCGCGTTTAATGGATCGTCTATGGTCCGCATTATGATTGTTTCATAACAGGCAGTCGTTATGATTCAACTAATACATGGAAACCATCTTTCCTTCTTAATTTTCATAATTCAAATAATCTCCACCCACACAACTGGATTTTTGACATCCGAAACGAGTGTATGTAAAATTTTAAAGAGTGTGGAGGGTTAACAATTGTGCCTATATAGTCACGGCTTACCTAAACCTGCTACAGAAATGGAGAAAAGAAAATGAGCTCGGGTAAATCCTGGAAATACTTTAATTGTTTATTGGGAATTGGAAACGGGAAATGTGAGATCTTATTCATGAAAAATGATAGGATATGCATGTGGGGATGATATTTTCGACTCAGACTACCATATATAAAGCAACATTATATTAGGACCAAGCTAATTAGTGTAGTTAAACTTTCTATTGTATGTGCATTTGACTGCTCTTCAGCGCCGACATTTGGGGGGTGCGAGGTTGGGCACCGCCCGAGGGCGCCAGTCTGGTTGAGGCTCAGACCAAAACTAAGCACCACGACTCACACATAACTTTAAATAAATTAATCAAACTTATACTGGTTTTCTCCCATGGACATAATCGAATTTTTGTTTAGTAACAGTCACATTTTCAATTCTAAAGGGGCGCCCTGATGTACTCTGCCCGAGGGCACCAAGAAGGCTAAGACCCGTACTGCTGCTCTTGTGGCTGAAGTTGGAAGATCTGTTTGAACAAGTTTCGATGCATTTACAGAGACTGAGATATATTTCATTTTTAGTACAGGTGTCAGATCGGTTCTTAAAGCCGAGCTTCTGTGGAATTAACGCTTGAAATCCCGTCACAACATTCAGTTCGCAATCGTAGAAAAAATCCGCATGATTTGCATTAAATATATAGATTTTAGAATAAATATTTATGCTAATTTGGGCATTTAGTGATTATAAACCCTTTACTAAACCCAAACTTTCCTTATTATTAAAATCGTAGCAATTCTCGATTTCCTGCAATTCAGAGCCCCTACATAACTAATTTAGGTTAGTTAATTACCAGTTAGTTACAATAGTTTATTATCGTTGAACTAATATTGGACAAATTCGCAGAATTATAGTTAGTTTTGGCACAATTTCGGATGTTAAAGGCTTTTTTTACAGAGATAATAATTATATAATAGAGTGTTTTGAATTCTCTAGCGAGTTACTGTCTGTAATTGTCAGGATGTACTGCGCATCGCAAGACCTCCCTGACCAACCCATGATTTTATTTACCCAGCATTAATATTGACTTCCGAACTGTATTATAATATAAGTCAATAATTTTGGCGCCAACAAATTGTCCTTAGAATTCTCAAAAGAAGATGTCTCGGCTAATATTTGTAATGTCAAATTAAAATAACAAACTCTCATAACCGCAAAAAAATAATTCTTTTGGATAATTTCTTTTAATTTTGCGGAAACCGAATCGAAATCGTCTGAAAATAAGAAAAACTAATTGATTTTGGATACGGAAAAATGCAGAAAATAGTAAAATGTAATAAAAGGAATATATTTGGTATTCGACAAATTTTCCGGACAATAACAACAACATCCAGCAATGAAAATACATCAATTGCAGAGGAATCGAAACGTAAAATCGAAATCCCCAACCGGATTCCTCGTGGGCCAACTGATATACTGATGGCTCTATCCGCTACCGTTGGCACCGATTATACGGCCGCCCATTATAAATATCATGATGATCCATTTCTGATACCAATGTCACAAGTAAGTAAACGAACATTTGCTATGGCTCAAGAGGCGGGACGCAAGGCTGCTAAGTGGATTCGGGAAGAACATCGTGAATGGTTTCAAGTAAATTGACTGGTTCTTTAATCGAAATAGAAAAAATTATAAATAATTTCTCTTTTTAGCATGCCAATGCTAATCCTCCTATAAAAGCTTACATTCCGAACATGTTAATTACGGAAGATTCTGTTGTGGATGAAACATCGCTCACCGATGCAATTCAAAATTGTGAAGTATCCGATGCAATTGCTATTTATAATGTGTTAAAAACAAAGGGAATTGATTTGTCACCCGAAGCAAAGCAAAGTCTACTAGAATTGGTTTGTTTTTATAATCAAGAACCACCCTTACCTGAAGAATCGATTGAGGAACGATGGTTTCAACAGGGAATGGGAAATCGGGACCGACAACGTAAAACGTGGAAAGATTCCCAATTGGCAGATCAATTGTTTACGGAAATAGAACCGAAAACAGCAGAAGCCTATTCGGCTATAATTCGAGGCTTATGTAAATATATTCATGTAGACAGAGCTTGGGCGTTGTATGAGGATGCATTACAACGGAATTTTGAACTCGATACCGATACATTTAATGCTATTATTGAAGTGTCTCATTTTTTAAAAGAGAGCGGAGAATTACGATGGTTTCTCGTTCAAGATATTCTCCAAACAATGGCTCGGTTCAAGATTAAACCGAATTTGGGAACGTTAAATTCTGTTTTAGCCGTAATTAGCACGTTCGGTAGTTCTAAAACACCTAAAGTATATGCGTTACGTACATTGGCGGAGTTCAATGAACTCGGAATCGTACCATCATTAGCCACTTGGTACTATATGTTGTCAATATTTTGTCGAGATCGTGGACCAATAAGTCATATACTTGTGGATATTTTAAATAAAATTTATAACACTGAATTCGAAATCAGACACCCAAAAGACATATTTTTCTTTGTCACGGCAATGGAATTGTGCCGGCAGCATTTAAGGGATATGGATTTAGCGTATCGTCTTGATCGACTACTGCATTACGGCGAAAATTACAAATTGATCGGTGATTCGTATAAAGAATCAATTTATTATCGACATTATTTCGCTCTACTCTGTCAAACGGAACAATTGGACGTATTTATGGAATTGTACAACAAACTTGTACCAAACGTGTATATCCCCGAAGCGGGGATAATGTTGGAGATTTTAAAAGCCATTGAAGTGAATGGTGCCCTTCATTTGCTACCACGAATTTGGTCAAACATTGTTGTATTCGATCATATCAATCGGGAGGATGTAATTTTACTAGCGTTGAAGATCATGGTTGAAAATCGTCCAAATCAAGAAATTCGTATTCATGACGGTTTGGTTGAGAAATTCGGAATGGCCGCTTGGGATGTTTGGACGAAAATTGAGGAACAAAATGAAGATTCGAAACGATATTCACAGATAACGTGGACCGGTTCAATGTTGGGCAATGTTTTGTTGTTAATTTGTCGAGCCGGTGAGTGGGAAAAAGGGTGCAAGATATTTGAGAAATTCGATAAATTAGGACATAAGATAGTCGGTGCACCAGATCCGATTGCAATTGAGGAGTTTGTTCGATTGTGTGTTGCGAATAAACAAGCAGCGCTTGCAATTGCGGCTATACAATATGGCGTTGATAATGGTTTTGCGGAATTTATTAATTTGGGCAAATTGGCGAACACTTTACCATTAAGCGAATTCCAACGATCAAAATTAGCTAGTCTATTTGGGTCTGATATTTTAAGTGCTGAAAATGAAAATTGATCGGGAAATTTGTTCTTAAATTTTTGTAGAAATATAGAATTTATTTTAACATTTTTAGCTATTTCTAGAATATAATTAAATAATTTTTATTTATTGCCTAACTATATTTACAACTAGTCCGCATATAATCTAATCATTTATTTACACAAGTACTAAGTACTCATAATTTCTTAAAAGGTAACTTAATAACAGCATAACAAAATCCAGCACCAGTTCCAGCTATTAAACATTTTCCATTAATATCTATTAATTCTGGTTCGAATAAGTTATCAACATGTCCATGGCCACAATTTCCATGTTCATTCCATCCCCATGTATAAATATCATCATTCCAAGTTACGCAAAGACCATGCTCCGATCCTAAATGTAAATTTTTAACCGGCTCGTTCTTATTTCTATTTAAAATTATTGGTTTTAAATCATTACATGTCCGATGGCTATTTGGTTGTGCACATTGTCCGTAAGTGTTCCGACCCCATAAATACACATCTCCAGTTGTAGATAAAATTCCATTAAACGACCATCCACAACGTACTTCCTTAATGTCACTGCTGATTTTGAATTCACGACATTGCTCAAATTTATTAGATCCAATTCCATTTATAATTGAACCTCCCTGTGAACACAGTTCCATTAATAAAATATGCGATTGTCCGGCAATAATTCTATGAATAATACGATCTCTTTCCGGTATATATTGATAAAATTCAACATTGTCTTTAAAGCTCCTTGTTAGTATATTTGATTGATCAGGCATTTTCCCAAATATATAAATTTTTCGTTTCTTCGTTAAAACACAAGTGAACCTCATTCCCATTGCCACTTCGACAGCAATTTCATTCTCGGGTAACGTTAATTGGGTCGGATATATAAGACACGACGCTGTTGATTTTGGTACACCCATTTGTCCAGCATAATTTGAACCCCAAAGGTATAATAAACCATTTCTTGTAATTGCACTAGACGTATCCCAACCACAGGAGATATTAATCACCTGTTCTGGTATCCCATTCACTTCTATTAATACAACTTGATCGATTAAAGTTCCGATTCCTAATTGTCCTTTATTATTCCATCCGCAGGCAAATAGATGACCAGTTTTTAGTAAAATTAAAACATGACCACCTCCACCTCTTATAGAAACGATGGAATTTAGTTCTAAATTGTTTGGTAGTTTGGTAATTTCAGTCGGTCTTTCGCATTGTTCATTTGTGAGTGCGATACCAAGCTGACCATGGGAATTAGCCCCCTAAAAATATATGACGTTATCATGTAAAATGGAGCAGAAATTCAGAAATACCGGGAGCGTACATACCCAAGAGTAAATTTTTAGATCGGACATTACTCGGTCTGTAGAAGTAGATGTAGAAGCAGATAAGTTCATCTCGGAATCTCGAAACAGCAGATAATTGTTTACGTTTTATGGTTTTTAAATACTTTAAATGTCAAGAACATATGATTTTTATTTACTACAAAATTTCATTTTTAATATTGTGTAGGGTAGCCACTTTACCAGTACGATCATATAGCCAGAAGTGCTACCCAAATAAGTATCACAGGCAGATTAAAAAACTTAAAAAAATCAATACGATTTATAACAATTAGAGGTTGTCAACGAGAAGTGGATTATTGTATTTTTATTGTTTTAAGATTACATAAACTTTGAATATTTTTTGAGGACCTGTTGTGACTAGAGATGGCAAAAATCCCGGAAATTTTCAATCCCGGGATTCGGGATTGCAATTTTCAATCCCGGGAAATCCCTGGATATCCCGGGATTGGCTCTTAAAGCTCTTAAACTAAAATACATTAATACAAAATATCTATTTTTATTTATTTATTTATTATTATGGTAATGTAATACGAAAATAAACAATTTAATGAAAATTGAAATTAAATAT
>JANTOP010028504.1:0-12057 GCA_027564815.1 Symmerus nobilis | reverse complement strand
CCTTCGCTTTATAGTAACTCTCTATGCCACCCATAACCCAGAGGAGGTCTAAAAGTTTATCCGTAAATGATAATTATTTAGACATTTTTTCAACCTTCTCCGACCCATCCCTTAAGGAGTTGGATGATTTTTTTTTGGAAGATTTTTTCTGTTTCCTAGTTATAGTTTTAGTTTCCTAAGAAATTTGTAATTTTTAAATTAAATTACTTCTGCTAGGTTAATAATTTTCTTTTATTATTTTTCTATCTTCAGCAGATATGATTCAAAATTAAGGTTTCTGCCATATCTCACCTACTTTTCTTATATATTTCTTTCAGGCATGTACCCTACCTAAAGTATTACTAACAATTGAACAATAGTCATTCAATAATAGTTTATAAAAAAAATAAAACTGTTAGGTAATTGTATTAAATTAAATTATAATTTCGAGAGAGAGCAGAACGGATGTGTTTCATTAAACAAAAAATATGAAATATGTATGGGGGAGGTATACTGACTACATGTCATCTTGGACATTGATCATATGAGATGAATGGTCATTATATTCGAGTAGGTCATTTCATAGACGCTTCTTTAACATCTGAAAAGATTTAAATAAATTAAATTAATAAATCTTTTTCGAAATTATCTACTTAATATGCAAGTTGCCAACTATTATTTTTATTTTTATATATCAAACTGAATTATCTTTCATAATGTCATTTTTACCATACATGGAATTCCATATAAATGTTATTTAAATTAGGTAATAAACTTAATATATAATAAAATTATGAATAAATATTAGTTGTTACAAGAGTAGATTTAATATTAGAAGTAAATCTTAGACATTTCGAGCGATACAATGCCCAAGAAAATCAAGATATGCAAATGTTGCACTTTTACCATTGGCACCATTTCAGCCAATCTTTTTTTTCTCTATAAATATTTTTTATAATAGATAACGATTTGACTTAAATGAAAAACAACCGCCTTTAATTTACAAATTTATAAAATTTATTATGATATAACACCTTGAAGGCTTTCGTGTTTTCAACCTCCTTCATTAAAAATTTTTTCTCATTTTATTTGCAACGATATATCTTAAGATATATTGCATGTTCGTCTTAACATATACGACAATATTTTATTTAAATTATATTTAATCACCAATAATAACATAATTATTATGTATCAATTGGATATGTTATGTTTCATATGTTTGATGGATTAGAAATAAATTTGATAGTTGAATGGGGGGAAAATTGTTATGAGAATTGATAAATTATTCGCCAAATAAGATGAGATTGATGGGATTTTGTTGGGTAAATGGGTTTGATTTCTCACGAAAAAATAATACGAAAAAATTAATAATCGATTATATGTTTGCAGATTCGTGCGAATTTTATCCGTAAATAAGTTGAATTTAATTCTGGCAATTTCTTTATTTTTTGGTAAATTGATGAGAAATTGTAAATTGGTTTTTAAATGTAATATTGGGAATTAATAAATAATTGAACAAGCGACTTGTGCTTTCGGCAATTTCTTTAATAATTATTCCATGGTTCACCGTATATAAGATATTGTTACAAATTTCTATTCATCTACATTTACATATTAGATAAAAATCAATAGATGGAACGATAGAAAATATTGAAAGAATCCATAGAAAATTCGTTCAAAAAGATGTACATATTTTAATTTTCTTAAATATATTTCCGTATATTTAATATAATACAAATGAATGAATGGATGATTGATATTCTCAATTTATTGACATTCTTTTTAAAATAATACTTTCAAATGTATATAATATATCGAATATATTTCGATTAAAGTCCATTTTTCTTATGAAATATTTAAATTTTCTTAAGTTAGCAAAATACGCGAAATGAATTTTTAAGACAATAAAATAAAATCCATGACATGAAATTTAGTTAGTTTGATATATCTCAAGTTATTCCATTACAATTCAATGAGTTACCATTACCATAATTCTTTGTTTTAAATTTATATAAGAGACTTAAGAGTTAAATCAAATTTCTGATGGAAAATGTAGATTATTACGATTAACTTTACATAAAAATTTCAAAGAAGAAAATCTTTCCTTGTATCTACTTATAAAAAGACTGAATTTCAGACAGTAGTCTGTCAAGTAATAAATTTTAATTGCTTTAAGAATTTATTTTCAATATTTAACAACGAAAGAAAACATTTAATTTATATATTTGAAATTCAGTTAATTACGGTTGTTATAAACAATTATTATCGATGTACAACAGGTCATTTTCCATTAAGACTATAGTCAATTAGTATAAATTAACAAACTTTTTCTTATAAATTGTCTAATTATCTTTAATAGAAATTTATTTTAATATATCTGGGATAACTAAATAAAATGTCTATGGGAATCTATTGATTAAATTAATATTTAAATTTGCGAATTGCGAACTGTGCAAATAATAATTTATGTAAATTTTTGGATATTTTTTTTTTCAAATTGCATTTAGAAATGAATATTTATGAATATTTGATTGAATATTATTTATTATACTCCATCCATCCCATATGGATTTCATGTCTTATATATTCGAATATAATTAATGTTAATTAGAAATGCATGACTTTGTCAATTAAGATTAATATATGACTTATTTATTTAACTTAACATTCTACTTAATTTAGTTTTTGTATAATTTAAGTCGAGCGTTTTTTTTTGTATATCAATTAAGGACATGTTTCATCATTAAATTAGAAGATATATAAATAAAATTGGTAGCTGTAAAATTAATTATATTATAAATATTAAAATTAAAAAAATTTTGTAATCAAATTTGTATAATTAAATTCACACATTTATATATAATAATCTTTAAACTAGTACTGTCGTATATCCCTTTAGTTTATATTTTAGTATTTAATTAAGTAATAATAAATATATATGGAAAATAAAAATGGAAATATAAAATGTTTCATTAGAAGAGTAAATTCTTCCTTGGAAAAATGTTTCCTTGGTTAATTCTACTGAGGAATCGGAAAATTTGATTAATCAAAAAGAAACTTAAGGGAATAGTTGAACTGTCCATTTTACATACAAAATCGAGGTACCTTTATCTCTTAAACAACTCAACCGATTTTCTTCAAATTTTGCAGACTCCATCTTGGCTATAAAATAAGTAGGTTGTCTGGAGGATTTTTTTTAAAAAAAAAATTAAGGACTTTACAGCACGTTGAAAATTATTTGAACAAAAAATAAATTTCAACATGCTGTAAAATCCATAATTTTTTTTTTAAAAAAAAATCCTCCAAACAGCCTTCTTATTTTATAGCCAAGATAGAGCCTGCAAAATTTGAAGAAAATCGGTTGGGTAGTTTTAGAGAAAAAGGTACCTCGATTTTGTATGTAAAATGGACAATTCAACTACCTCCTTAAAGGTACAGCGATTAAATCCTAGAACAATCTTTTCGAAAAAATTATAACACTGATTTGTTAAAATTCCGGAAAATTTCAAATTAATCCTAATAAGCGTTTAAACTTTTCTGGAGCTTTTGAAGGAACATTTAAAATCTGATTGAAATTTAATTATTCCGATCCGATTAAAATTAAATTGGAAGACGTATAAAATTTAATTCATAGCTTAAAGCTTTCGCTAAGCTTTCAAAGTTAATGTAGTTGACGTAATATTTTGAGTTTCGTTGCCATTTAAATTATTTGTATGGAAAGTAAGTTTTTATAGGAATAAAATTCATTCCTAAAGTTGAGGACTTTTTTGAGCTTTTAAACTTTTCTGGAGCTTTTGTAGGAAAATTTGAAATTTGAATCAAATTTAATTTTTCGGATTAAAGATACGTTTGGAAAGGTATAAGATTTTATACAAAACTTATGCGGAGCTTTTCCATGACTTTCGTGTAAATTAATGGAAATTAGGTTTCAATATGAATAAAATTTACTCCCAAAGTTGAAGCTTTCCTTACGGTTTTAAACATTTGTGGAATTATTGTAAGAATATTTCCGAAATGATTCGAATTTATTTACTCGGATAAAAATTAGGTTTCAAAACCTGTCAAATTTTATTGAAAACATAAAGTTTTCGCTGAAATCATAAGTTTATTTGTAGCTTTCAGCGCAATATTTTAAATTTCGTCCCAGTTAAATTATTTGGGATAGATGTTAATACGAATAAAATTGTATCCCAAACCCAAGGCGTTCTTTAGGCTTTTAAGCTTTTGTTGAGCTTTCATAGGGCAATTATTACATTATTAAACCTTATTAAATTTAATTATTCCAATAAAAATAAGATTGAAGAGGAATACAATTTTATTCAAAACTTAAAGCTTTCGCTGAAATCATACGTTTATTTGGAGCTTTTACCGCAATATTTTAAATTTTGTCCCAGTTAAGTTATTTGGATGGGAAATAGATGCCAATACGAATAAAAATGTGTTCCGAACGCAAGGAATTCTTTGAGCTTTTAAGCTTTTGTGGAGCTTTTATAGGACAATTTAAAAATTAATTAAAATTTAATTATTCGGATAAAAATTTGATTTCAAATGGAATAAAATTTTATTCAAAACTTAAGCTTTCAATGAACCCTCAAGTATAACAGAAGCTTTTGTCGTAATATTTTAAGTTTCGTTGTAGGTTAACCAATTGAATGAAAAGTTGGTTAATTATTCGGATTAACATTAGATTTAAAAATGTATACCATTTTATTCAAAACTTAAAGCTTCTCAACATATTTTTTAATTTATTCAGTGCTTTTGTACGATAGTTTCGGATATCATTTAAATTAAAGAAGTTGGATTTAAAATGAATAGGATTAGTCGTCCAAAATTTTAGAAATTAACAAAATTAAGGAATTAAAAAATATGATTATATTTACATATATAATATTATTTATGATTCGCTTTAAAAATTGGCTAACGTTAACGCTAAAGCTAGCCTCCGATCAAATAAGAAATAATAACTTTCTTTTAATGAATTAAGGAGAATTAAGGATACATTCTTCTTATATTTCTTATTCTTAATAAATTAAAATAAATCGGATATAATAATCATTCCGCTTTATTACCAAAATCTTGCATTAAAATCTGAAATTTTATGAATGAACGGATATCGAAATAATGGACCAAATCATTTAACAAAGAGGTTCGATGCCCTCACAATAGATTTTATTGTCCAAATTTCTATTGAACAATATCCCATATACCACCATGACAAAAAATAGGTTCAAGAACAAAAACCCCATTAAAAAGTGAATTTAAAATACGAAATTCGAATAAAAAAAAATTTAATTTCGTATTAAAATCACCTGCAAGAAATAAGTCATGGTTTCATGGTTCAGCGTACCTAATTGACATTATTATGTTTAGTTTTTATCGGATTTCTGGTACAAAAATTCATTAAAAAATAATAATGTTTGATAAAATACTAACTTTTAATATTGTATTTTATTGTTGATGTGTTAATGAAACCGTACCATAACCTACCGGTAATTAGCTGTTATTAAATTATTCAAATAAGTATAACGTAATGTATGGTAATTTAAGAATTGAAATTTAATAATAGAATGAAATTCTGAATGAAATTTTAACAATAGAAAAATTTCATCAACTGTAGGTCTGAAAAAATCTTCTAAATTCATTTACCACAAATTTAATGAAATAGCGATTTTCATTAGAATTCCCTTGATTAACCAATGATAATTCTTGGTTAAAATTGTATCGAATTAGTAGGACAGAAAAACTTTATAAATTAAAGATAATTAAAAATGATCATTTTAATTATAAGATCTTTCATTTATTATGAATGGAATTAATTAATAATTAACGATAATAAAAATTATGTTAGGCAATCGTAATATAGATAAAAAAATCTGAATTTATTAAGACAAGAAATTGAATATTTCTTCTCGTAATACATAGAGATCATGAATTAAAATCGTACGACATATAGTCGGTGTATTATAGCAGCCAAATCTTAAAGAGAATTATTTATACTTAGTATGGGTGTATCGTCGTATATTATCATATAAAGAGCAATTTATTTGACCTTCTCATTTAACCTAATTTCATGCAATTTGTATATGTTCTACTGTACAATGACAATTACTTGTAAAACTTTACAAAATCGATGTAACAAATGATGGAATTTCAACATCAATAAAATATTGATTAAGTACTTGTATATATCGAATTTATCTGATCTCAAAAAATCCTTGAAATCGATTTTTTATAAATTTGATTTGATCAGAAAAAGTAGGTAATGTTAATAATTAATTAATTAAGAAATAAACCATAATTACAAGTATGAAGTACAAAGTAATAAAAATGTTATTGCTTCTGATTAAATTATCTTCAATTCGCTTCTGGATTTAAAAATAATGGCGATTAATTTCTAATCTTTAGAAGAAATTAATTAATTTCGTCATTTTTAATTTAAATTGTGTTGTGAAAATCTATAATTTTAATTATTATCTTATCTATGACCCCTTTTAAACATACTTGAACCCAACAGTGATACTATACCTAGTATGACCGTAGTTACTCGATTTATTTTATTTAATTCAATTTGGAATCGAAAATAAAAAATATTTAGAAATTGAAAAGATTGAATCCTTATTAAAAACCATCTGCTTAAAGTACATCCTGTTATTTATTTTAAAAATATTTGTTTTTCAAATAAAGGGTATATCCTTTCTCTTATTCTATTGCTAGTATGAACTTCCTAATTGTCGCTATAGAAATTCAATTTAATCAATATTATTTCATCATATTTAATGTTCAAATTATTACAATATATTTCATCAAAGGCATAAAAATATGTTATCAATCAACAGAAGGGAGTCCCTTTGTTACAGCTGTTCAAATCCCTTTTATAAAATAGATTACAATTTAAATGGTAAAATATCCAATCAAATTAGGGTTGGTTATTGGTTAATGGTTATGTTTTATTTTTCTCATTAAAACTATTTATTTTCAGGAATTTATATTCGCAACACTAATTCTGAGGAAGAATTAAGAAATCCTTTCTTAGATATTAACTACGTAATTTTTGGTAGAATTGCGATGTTGCGAAATGAAATCATCAAAGGGGATACAATTTTCTAGCAAATGAATGATGTAAGACGTTATTTCAAAATAAGGATTGAATAAAAGTGGTTGATTTTATTGAAAAACTATCGGAAATAAAATTAATCTAATATAATATTAAATTTCTTAATTATATAAATTTATTTATACGTGCTTTCTGCACAGTGATTTAAGAATTAAGGATGCTACCTCATATTGTAAGTAACTATATATAATATAGTAGATCTATGAAATAAAATATCCTTGAATTTTTTATTTATAAAAATATCTCGAAAATTAAATCCTTAAAAATAAAACATAAAATTTTCTGCTCTCATTTCTCGGGACTTGGGTCCAGTTCGTAGATTTCCAAAACCGTAGAACAGCATTTATTTATGATGAAATCTTCCTGGAAAAGACATAATACAATACAAACGAACCCATCGTATCCCTTATTTTTTTTTAATCCTACAGGACCTCTTTTGCGCATGCACATTGAAATGAAAATTATAGTTGTATGCCAGGTAAAATATATAAAGAATAACATCAGCTGGCGTCTCGATTGCCATCAATTCAGTCTACTCATTATCTAACCCCTAAATATAGTAAGGGTGTTGCTACCATGGCAACGGCGTCTGTATAAATAACCCTCTTTTTCTGATGTCTATTTGGTAATAAGTAGTAGGAGAATTCCCATTATAGACGCGGAAAATTTTATATTTCCCACGTGAATTTTTCCCACCATTTTCGTTTGTTTTGACGGGATGAAAATTTCGGATATTACATAAAATAAAAACTGGGTTAAAATCTGTCCTAATTTTCAGTAAAATCTGATATGAAATGTTCTCGAACCCTGCATTTGTATATCGTGTATATACCAGTTCTCCAGTTCACCGATCAAGACGATCGTTACGTGATCATAAGCATAATAATACCCATCAAAAGATTCGTAATGAAACATTAAATAAAAATAAAATTTATATTGATAATTATATTCATTTAAATTGAAATAAAAAATAACATGCGCGTATCATTCCCTCCCTTTTTCTTCCAATCTGCTGGAGAATGATCTTCTCGGACTGCGAGATTTTTATTGTGAGAGGATTGCGATTAGTATTTGTATTGATCGGAAGAAACAGCAAATGTATGTACGGAATGATTGTCTGAAAGTACACAATTTGTATTGAAAATGGTTGCATATACGTGACATGTGTACGTGCGATCAATCTATCTCCAGCCATTAAAAACTCTTAATACCCCTGGTTTTCCGTTTGGCCATATATTAAAGATAATTTCGATACCTTATCTCCAATTACCTCTCTCAACCATTTCAAAAGAAATTTCGATTTAATGGAAGTCATAGATGTAGATAATGCTAGGAAAGGATTTTTTATCCAGGAGTTATTTTCATAAAAATTGGTGATAGGGGTCATTGAATATAAGACCAAGATATATTGTATTTCTGTATTATAGTATTGAACTATACGTATTTAATATATTGCTACAGTCAATGGAATATATATTCCATACATATTAAACACATGAAGTAGTATTTCCTGAAATTAATCCAATACGGTTTGAAATCAAGAAAATTAATAGTTTGATATTACAATAGATGAAGGAAATTCGAATGAGGTTCTTCGGCCGCAAAAAAAAAATATAAAGACGGACGACGTTGCTCTGACAGTTAGGTAAAAATACAAAAATTAAATATTTCGGAAAAGTAATTTCAACTTTCTAAGAAAAATCCGAGAAAATTGAATATTTAATCCAAATTTCCAGATAATTTTCGTCGGATAAACAAAAAATAATGCAGAAAGTTTATAAATTAGTTGAGGAAAAATACAAAAATATCAAAACTATATTTTTTCTATAAAAGCTCTGCGAAAACTTTAAAGCTTATCGAAAGTTTAATTTTCTGAACCTTATTTTTAACGTTTTGAAATCTATTTTCTCTCCAAATAACGATTCTATAATTAAATTTCAAATTACCCTTAAAACAAGCTTCAAAAATTTTGAAAGCTCATCGAAAGCTTAAAATTAAATGTGATTTTCTATGTTGTGAACTTAATTTTTAAATCTAGAAATCTACTTTATATCCAGATAATGGACATTTAACAAAATTTCAACTTTTAGCTTTGAAAGTTCATCGAAAGCTTAAAATTATAATATCATTTTACATAATTTGAAATATAATTTTAATTCGATTCATTAAATTTAAATGAAATAAGATAATTATTTTCGGTAAAAGTTTTCCGAAGTTTTCCGAAGTTTTCAGCCCATTGTAAGCACGAAGAATACTTTCAGTTTCAAATTCTATCTTGTTAATTTCAATCGATGTTAATTTCCGAACAAATTAAGTTATTCAAATATATTTTTGAAATTTAGCGAAATTTGATTAAATTTCTCGATATTAAAGAAATTGTCCGATTTTCATCAAAATCTTTGATTTAACGAAATTTTCCCAAATTCCATAAATTACTATATACTTGTATAATAGAACTGATTAATTAAATTTAAATGAAACATTCTTTACATTCTTTTTTTTAATATTTTAAGAAAATTATTTAAATAATTGAATGCAATTCGCAACAATTATGTATCCACATCGGCATTTAAAAATATAATTTACGGGGTAATATCTGAGGGGTAAGATTTGAGAAATCATCCTTGAAATGAATTTATTATGAAATTTTAAATCTACTTTGGCATAATTTGGCAAAAATTGATAAAAGTGGAAAACATAGCAAGTTTGTAAAGTAAGTAGACTATTATCCAACCGATTTTGATGCCCAAAGCTGCTTTGGAAAGAGAAAGTACGGTCCATAACCCTGTTTACCACGCCTATACCCATTTTACCCAAATTGCTATATGTTTCACACTCAAGAAAGCTTCGTTGGTAATCACTGGTCTATAATATGAAAAATTTAATAAGTGGGGGTAGCCGAAAAAACACATTGAAAAAAATGAAAAATATTTTTACCAAAATTTTGAATTTTTTTTAAGAAAATATTTTATTTTTTGTTTAATTTATACTGAATTTGATATTTTTAGCAATGTTTAAATATTTTTATAATATTTTGTTAGTTAAATTAAATTATGTGTATATGGGAGGAATTTTTTGCTATCCAAATAATTTTCCTTTAAGCTTGATTAAAGCTTTTAATAAAAATTTAATTTTATTAATTTTGAGATTCGCCTTCTATCCGAATAATTAAATTTAAATAAAATCTACAATTTTCTCTAAAAAGCTGTTGAAGAATTTGAAAGCTCACATAGAGCTTTTATTTTCGGATATAATTTTATACGTACTTTGCATTGAAATAATTTTCTTAAAATGAAACTTCATATTCCCTTAAAAAGGCTTTAGTAAAGGTTCCCAAAATTCACTCTTCCTTCACAAATGTTTAATGAGAGCTTTTGATACGAATTTTATTTTGTTTATTTCGAATCATCTTTTCATCCGATTAATTAAAAATTAATGAAACCTAGAATTTTCCGTCAAAAGCTTTTCAAAATCGGAAAAGCTTATTAAAAGCTGTAAGTTTGAAATGCAATTTTTATACATTTTGAAACTTATTTTCCAGTCAAATAAATTAACTGCAACGAAATTTGAAATTTTCATCGAAAAGCTTTTAAGTTCCCAAAAGTTCAATGAGAGCTTTTAATTGGCTTCGTCCTATTTATTTGGGATTTCACTTTTCATCGAATTAATGAAATTTAAATCAAAATTGAAATTTTCCTTCAAAATCTTTTAAAAATCTTTAAAGCTCAAAGTAAGTTTTGAGTTTGGGATGTCGTTTTGTACGCATTGAAATTTATTTTCCATTTAAATAATTGTCCTATAACTGAAACTTTAATTTTTGTAAGGAAAAGTCTGTTCAATTCCCCAAAGCTTGTCGAAAGCTTTTAATTAAAAGTTCATATTATGAATTTGAAATTTACATTTCATCGGAATAATGAAATTAGGAACGAATATCGGTGTTATCCTTGATTCTAATTCCCGACTGTCTTTAAGGCCTGTTGGCCACTTTGTGGCATAACATGGGGCCGAAATCATCGACTCGGCCCGGATTCGAGATATTTAAAAAATGTTTTCTAATAGTCGAGAAAAGCCAACAGGGACCAGGAAATAATAAGCAGAAATTCCGATTCAGTTAAGTTCAGTGATTCAGACTTCGATTTTCTCACTATGGGACCTGTCCGTTTTATATTTGATTTCTTAAAAACGGTGGTTCTTCTACCATTTAAAATAAAAATCAAACAGATCCTGGATCAGGGCATCCTGGTATAGTTAAATTTCTGACCAAAGGATAATGTTTCTTCTTGTCAAAAATCAATAATATCAAAATAGTTCTGTTTTTAAGACAAATTAACTGAACCATTTTTTTCTGCAAACCAAACGAGGGTAGAAACTAATATCAGGATTTTGTGACAAAAAATTACTTGAACGAGTTATGATCTATCTACTGTACATCTACCCCACTAAATCAGAGGGTTTGTTTTTTGAAAAAGTTTCTTCTACAATTGTCTTCTTGTACCCACAGCTATATATATACTAGGTTATATACCTATAATCTAGGTGTACGTTTTTTGAAAAACTTTGTTCTAAAATATCCTTACTTAGCTCATAAGTTTAATTTTGCATCATCAGATTTACCGATTCCTTAAAAGATTGTTTTATTATAAGAGAGAATTAAGGAAGTGATCCGAATTATCTGGGGTTAATAATGATTTTTTACTTAAATTTATATCTAAATTCATCTCTTCAGTTTCTAATGAGGAAACCTGTTAATTTTATATTTTATTTTTAAGCAAGGAGTAAAATCCTATCTTTATCAGTTTTTTTTTCGCAATTTTTAGGAAATAATCCGCTCCTAGTGGAAAAAATACGACATATAACCAGTCACTAGAGATGCAAAAGATTTGGGTACTAGGTACATTATACTCGTTACTTTTAGGATCCGAAAGTAACGAGTATTCATTTCTAGAAATACTCGTTACTTT
>JANTOP010028493.1:0-12057 GCA_027564815.1 Symmerus nobilis | reverse complement strand
GTCTTATTGACTAGATTGTAATTATATTAGGTTACCAATATTGGTAATCTTTATTAATAAAAAAAAAAAAAAAAAAATAAAAATATAATAAAATTTTCGTCTGACTCTTCTCTACAACATACAAAACTGCAACATTTGAAACTGATTGGCTGACAGTTAAAATTTTAACAAGAAAATGTTAGGTATGTGCACTCAAAAGTGCAGTTTTTTGAATTTTGCCACTTATATGGAAATTTGGAGCCAATCGAAAAAAAGCCACTAGGATATTTGGATTCTACGACAAATTTTACTAAGAAAATGAACTCGCCTTTCGTGGTGGTGCAAGTTTTTGTAAATTTGCAGAGTAGTGCTATCAGCTCCTGGTACTTTACCCTCCACGGCTCTGTACCCCTTCGTAAAACTTTCTTGAGGACTATCGATTTGGTAATTTTGTTTGAATTTTCAATATTACACGAAAAAAATTTTTTTTACTTTTCAAATACTTCTAATGCCGTTTATTAGGGATGTGCCGGATAGTGAATTTGCCGGATAGCCGGATACCGGATATCCGACACTTCTCTACCACCGGATACCGGATATCGGGCCAAGTTTTAAAACAATTTTATTCAAATCTCTTAATAATTTAATAACTCCCCAATAATAATATAACATTTTACAACAAAAAAATTGTACAAGTATGAGGATTTGTTGAGAATATTTTTACAAACTATTTAACTATATTTAATAAAAGGTAATTTAATTTATAAATTTTTCTTAGGGGGTCATCCAACCCAAATGGCTAAATCGCTAATATTCAACCGATTTCTATAATTTTTGTCTGTATAAAGCTGCTCTATTAGTAGATAACATTTATGTAAAAAATTCCAATAAGGTCTATGATAAACATATTCTTTTATTATTAATAGCTCCATAAAAGCGCCAATTTCAAAATGCTTCAATTATCTGAAACTTCTTGTATTTTCATAATAAAGAAATTGTAGGATTTGAATTTTAATAAATCTTTTTTTTAAAGTTATGAAATATTTACTGCGACTTGATTCAAGAAACAGAAAAAATCTACTATTTCCGGATATTTTTGGCAGTATATTGCTAATGTATTGTAATAACTTTGTTAAAAAAAATATAATTATCAAAAATCTGTTCTGACAATTGGTTTCCAATATTTTTCTGAGTACGTGAAAAAAAAGTCAAAAGGCATAAAAATTGAGCATTTTGAATTTTGGATAACTTGAAAAAATAGTGGAGATAAATCGATTAAAACAAAGCTTTATTTTGATAAAATTATGGTATATTCAGTCCTAACACCGCATCTTGAATTCTAGATTTAAACGGATTTCAAGTGGATTTTGGAAATTTTGGGTTGGTTGTCCCCTTAAGAGTCTTGAAAAATGATACTCAATACTCTGATTTTGTAAATATTCATAAATATTGTGCATAACTGGTGTTGTATTCTGCAACCAAGCGATAGGAGCAAGAAAAAGGCTGCAACTTTCGAACTTGGAATTGGATAAATATTTTACGCTTCCATAGTTGTCCAGACAAGAATAGTCCAATAGACCCAATAATCTGTTGGCAAAGAATATCCCAATCTCAAAAATGTAGCGATCAAGTACTTAAGCCCTCCCCTTCTTCTATAAATTCTGAAAGATTATTCAGTGCAGTGGGCGGTAATGATACTGATAACCGGAATAAGCTATGTCCAGACAATTAATTTCCCTAGTTATAACATTCAAATATTTATTAGCTATAAATTGCTAATTTTTTATATCTTTTTACCACTATCCGATTATCCGGCCGGATACTACAAGCTATCCGGCTATCCGGAACCAGCCGGAACTTGAAACCAGCCGGATAGGCCGGATACCGGATAGTTACCGGATATCCGGCACATCCCTACCTTTTATTAGCCATAACTCCTGAAATATTCGTCTTTACGTTACACCCCATTTTGAAAAGGTAAATTTACAGAGGATACGTTTATCGTATGTTAACGAAGCTATCTTTAATTTATATTGTTGTTGTTTTATAAATATCATGAAAAATGATAAAAAAAAATTGCTTTTTTCAAATTTTAGGGCTCGTGAGCGAGTTCCAAAATTTTGTTAATCGTCACGAAACTTTATATTTTGTAGTTTTGTAGAAAATCGAACATTTTTTTCCTATGGGAACTAGAAATAAAAATACTTTCTGTTTCATGGCTACCCTAATAAACATATATATTATCCTTATAATTGAAGACCAGGGGAAAAACAAGGAATGTCACAAAAAATCGAAAATTGCCATTTAGTGGAAAAATGTCTATACTTCATTATAAACACATCTCCTCGGAATTGATATTTTGTGACATTCCTGATTTCTCCCCTGTGGTCTTCAATTATAAAGAATTAATTACTAATTATAATTACGTATTACGACAATATAATTGTAACTTGAAATGTATAAGATATAAAAATTAAAATCTTAAATTCAATTCTAATTCAATATTATACTCGTATTATTATATACAAATTATAGATTTATTTGGGGCGTAATGTCGATGCTTCCACGTAGTGCACCGTGGGTAAGACTAAATGTCGATAGGCCGTGGTACGAGAGTCTCTAGGGAGTTATGGGTGGCGTTAAATCTATAACTTCACCAAATCTAGAATGTCCGTGACTATCACTGTAACGTGGCGAATCCAAAGTTCTGCCAAACAACGCATTTACTAGGTATATGCTGAAAGGTGTATACCAGGCGTGGCCAGACTTTTCTTAATGCGGATCGATTCAATCTGAATATACAATGCAAGATCGACTAAAAGTATACAAACAATTTCTCGCAATTTTTATTTATAATTCAGTTCATAAATTACATAATAATTAATCAATTTAATATTTTTGTCCTTATACGAGGGCCACTCTGTATATTTTGAGATGCTACGAAACTAGAGAAACTAGAGCTGGCAATGCTATATTTTTAAATACCACCATTCTTAATTAGTAAGCTCTGACTATCAGTTGAGTCGCTGCTGTTACAGAGCAAACGTGGTACATACGATTTTTCATCGAAACATGGATTTGTAAAGAGAACATGTACGCGCTTTGATCTACTACGATTTTAAGGTCGGTTTAAATGAACAACAACAAAGTCTTGAACGCTTGCAACGGGCATTTGGTGATGAAAGTCCTTCACGAGCAACTGTTTCGCTGGTATAGCGAGTTTAGAAGAGAACGGAAAACGCTTGGTGATGAGGCACGTGCTGGTAGGCCCTGTTCTTCAGTTACTGATGGAAACATTGAGAGAGTGAAACGTATGATCGAAGAAGATCCAAGATGCAACAATCAAGCGATTGAATTCATACATATTTTTATCTGCGCAGTTTTTTTACAATGTGTTTTTATCGACTCGACTCGACACGACTCGATCATACTCCCAGCCCTGGTGTAATACCATAGTCTAGATAGCTGTGAACCTACAATTCGCTCTATCGAAATAATATATTGTAAAAGCAACAACAACAAATTCTCTAGGATACGAACAATTTACAACAACGACGACTTTTGGCTTACGAACACGATTTGGAACCAGGAATGTGCGTATTATGAAGAAGCCAACACGGTTAGCCGAACTATGCTAAGAATTACAAAACTATAAGCTACAAGTACTTGGGCTAAGCTCCCTGTATTCTACTCTATTCCACTCCAGCTAAACGCTGGAAAGCTATCGAAAAGAAGCTAACGGCAACAGGTGAAACTTTTCTCTTCTCTGGAAATTAGGCGCGAAGAACACGACAGTAGAGTAGGCTTCATGCATAGTAAAAATCCGACGCAATAAATGTATGATAAACTGGAAGCCAATATCTGACAGAATCATTACATTTCGATTTAAAATGAAAGCAAGCCAATTAACATTTATTCAAGTGATACGCATCTACTGAACAAGCTACGCAATTTTTATGAAAAACTAAATGCCCAAGAATCATTGGTATAGCTATTTAGTTGCGAAATTTTAAATAAAGCTCTTACAATTCCTAAGTGCTTGCAGAATGTACGTTTAAAAGTTGTCACTATGACTTAATATCCGTGTAAGGGCCCGTACAAGTTGACGATTTGATAAACGATAAGCGATAAACGATAAGAGAATCGAAAACGCATATTTTTATAAGTTTCAGGGGGGGGGGGGGGGTTCAAACCCCAGTAAAGCCCTTCCTGGCTACGGCCTTGCGAGTGGTGTTTTGTATACTCATACACTTTAAACAAACCGATTTTTTTTAGCTTAATTAGTTAAAATTGATAGTATGTTCCTACACTAAACGATTACTTTCACTCATTTTCTCAGAAAAGTCATAAAATATCCCTAGAAATATATAAATTCCGATAAATTCTCTATAATTACGTACTCTATAATTTTCGGAACATACTGTAGATTCTCAAAAATTTCCAAAAGCTTATACCACATTCGATATTTTAGATTTTTCCTGATAAGGCCTAGGGTAGAGTGGGCCGAAAGAGCCACTTTTGCATATTTTGAGCTCTAACTCAAAATCTAGAAGAGATAAAGAAGTTCCGTTCTTCTAGGAAAACATAGCCTAATCTTTTGGCCACTATTTTACGAAATAGGCAACTTTCTATCTCTTCTAGATTCTGATCTACAACCATTGTCCTAGACCCTTGCAAGTGGCTCTTTCGTCCGACCTGGTGGGGCGAAAGAGCCTTTGTTTTTAGCTGGGAAATCATAAAAAATAGTAAATATTGAAATGCAAATAAATATTTTAATAGAAGAAAACAACAAGAATATATTATTTTGAACGTTCAAAATTGGTACTTTTCGGTTTTTTCCTGTATTTTATTAATCTGATGATTCACTGGAATCGTATTTGTAAGTCGGCCGGCCGTCTGGACAGCATGCGTGCTGGTGTGATGCCACTTGATCCAGGCTGTGGCTCTTTCTGCTTTTTTTTCTTTTCGTTTTTTCGCTTGTTAATGCCTTTTGGCTCTTTCGTCCCACAGCCAAATTTGTCGGAAAAATCACGATAATTCCTAAACCATGAATCCCACCCGCAAATCAAATTTACCATAACATGCACAAGACATTTCTTTATTAAAACATTTAGTTGTTGATTTTATTTCACACGTAAAACACAAAAAATAATTAAAAATGTTCAGAAAATGTTCGTCATGTTTTCGGAAATAAGAAAAGACCTCATATTGCGGCAGGTATTGTGTCGATCGGCTTCAAATTTATAACAATCTTGCGGACTGACATAAGCATAGTTCACGCAACACACTGCAAGCGAGAAAAGTCGAAATGGCTCTTTCGCCCCGTTCTTGTGAAGATTGCTAGCAAATCTTCTTTTCCTAAGAATTCCCACTGCGTCTATCAAGAGTCAAGTGTCTATCAAGGGAGTCCGCAGTAACCTTACGCAGCTAAGGTAAGAACTTTTCCAGTTGCTTACACGATCTCAGACTCTTCCATCTGCATAAGTGTTCATATTCTGAAGCTAGTTTTAAAGTTAGGTTGAGCTTAGAAGTGCTAATACCAAATGTAGGTTCTGGTCCAAATAATTAGTTGTTGTCTCCCCTGACAGCAAGTTCGTCTGCCTAGTCATTTTCTAGGAAGTTGGTTGATCCCAATTTGTTTAGATATATATTGGATACATATTTAACAGGGCTTGTATCATTACCATATGGCCAACATTTCCATCTGGAAGACTGAGCAGTATCCCTCATGCGATACACTGTCCTCCAGAGAGGGTTTCGCAGAATAGATTACCGCTCCGGCTGTCACCCCATTGTAGGAACTATCCGTGTATAGAACCATACCAGACTCCGGAGGATAGACACCTGGTACACCAACCCAATTATATAGGTTCGGAATTTTGATTGAGAACTTTTTTATGAAGTGAAAAGTGGGGGTGATTTCATCAGTGATCATCCCAAACATAGGTATCAATTTGAATATGTCTATTCCAGCATTCAGTCCTCATCAGTGGCGGTACTTCAAATTGTTGGCTCCCCCGCAAAATATTATTCGGCCCCCTACTACAAAAAAGACACAAATTGTTATAAATATTTTAATCAAAAAATACCATAAATAAGAAAAAAAAAAAGAAAAAAATATTTTAAATTTGCAAAATCTCTAATTAATCATTTTTTACTTCCATATTTTTTCTGCCTTCGTTTCAATTCCTAATAAGGAGAGATTATGCCGTTGTTGGCCTGTTGTATTGCGTAAATTTTTTTTTATGATTATCAGTTTTGATAAGGTTCTTTCTGCCGTTGCCACGGTGACGGGTAAGGTAAGAAACAATAACAATGCGGTAATGACATGTGGAAAACTAATGTAAAACTTGATGATATTGTAGCGTATTTTATCAGTAATAACTCAGCGAATTATTTTATATTCAAAGTTTTGACAATTTCCTCTCTAAGCATAGCGGTTATCATTGTCAATTGTGTTGGAAAATCTGCCGTTAGATCATCTTTATATTTTAATTAAAGGGCTTCAGCAGATTTTAAAATTTCGAGAATTTATATATATTTATATTAGTATCGAGAATTTATAACTCTTTTTATGATGGATTTGGGCCCCCTATAACTCTCGCCCCGCCCCCCGTGTTGCGGGGTCCCGTGCCATTGTAGTACCGCCGCTGGTCCTCATTAGCCTAATGGAAGTAGACATAGAAGCTTGTTTGATACATATCTAAAGGCACAATATGTAAAGGTGTCTCGAGCTCACCTGTTGGAGTGTCCTAATTGCCCCAGTGATCAAGATGCAAGCTAGTCTTTGTAGCTTGTCGAGCCTACATTTTGGCTACAATACGATAGCTGCATGACTAATAATGGGTCTTACACAAGCAGTGTAAATTCGTAGTAAATATTTCGGGTTTAGCCCCCAGCTTTTGCCTATCACCATACGGCACTGCCATAGGAGCATTTGTCCACTCCAACCTGGCAATACTGGTCTAACGGAAAGAAGAAAAAACATATTTTCTCTTATCGGATACGATTAAATCTTTGTAACTTATAAAAACAGACACAATACTCATCATGTTTTCGAAACCTTGTAAAAAACATTATATTTAAAGGAAAGTTGATAACAATTTTATGAGAAAGGATAATCCTTTTTTTTTAACAAATTAATTTAATTTAAAAGAACTTAGGTATCCACGTTATGAATTTTTTCTACGATTATCACTGCTTACATCAGAGTAACTATAGATATATAGATTCTAAATTTTATTAAGGTCGTCCCAAATCATTCAAAAAAATGTGTAACGGCACAAAATTTAATCTGTAAATTATCAAGATGAAATACACGAAATTCCAATATAATTTGATTGCCTAATGAAATCACATACATATATACTTATATAAATAAAAATAAAACATAATCGAAACGAATTTTATATGGAAATTAGATTTTATTTTCCTATACGTATTCATATAAAATAAAAATTTCTTATTTTACCATCCCCCAAATCATTAAAACCAATTCAATGGTATCAGAGTATATTAAATCCCCAAATATACGAAATAAAAAGAAAAAATCGAAAAATGATTTAATCGATCGAGAAAATAATAAAAATTTAATTGAATCGTGGGATATAGAAATAAATCTGTTGTCATAAAAAATTAATTTCGATTTTAGTATTATCTATTTTAATGATAATAAATATTAAAATTTAACACTTGATTTTCTCCCCCACAATCCCGGTTGTAATAAAATGATTTCATCTAGAACCGGGATTTTTATTTTTTGGAAAGAATAATATAAAGATTAAATTTTCCCTTTCATTGAATATTAATTTATTAAATATTCCATCATCAACCCATCCATCCCTTTGTTTTTCTGTTTTCGGCAAAGGAAACCTTTTGTTTGGTTGGTTTGATGTTTTTTCGTTTTTTATTTGGATTTTTAGAATATAAAATATAAATGTTTATGACATTTTAATAATCTAAATTTAATTACCTTTACCAAATATAACAAACACAGGTACGATGGGTGCAACAGCAACATGAGAAAATACGGAAAAAGCGAGATTATGTACCGGATTTAACATTTCCAAATATACGTGATGGCGAGTTTAGTGAATTATTACATGGAATTGCACCACAATCACGACTCCATTATCGTAACATCGGACCACACAATATATTTCCAGATCCATTATTCAAGGAACAATGGTACCTGGTGAGTAGAGTATGTGTTAAATTGTATTTCTATCTAGTTATATTCTATCTATATTACTTTCGATTCTAAATTAACTTTTCAATTGATACCCAATATTGAACGAAAAGTTTGACGAGCAATTTAATCAATACAATTCGGTGTCTTTTTTTTGGAAAATATCTCCTAATATATAATAATCTCAATAATTTAACCATAAATATGGGATCATTTAAATTTGATATTTCATTGGTTTGACTCCACGTGTCCTGTATTTCAAGATGTCCCAAAAATCGCTTTCATTCATGCATTAAATTTCGATAAACTAAATTCACCCTCTGTCCGGAAATATGGTATATATTTCAAGAAGATTGAATAACTATATTTAAAATCAGTGAGTTTTTGGCCATTGTTCATCTAATTTATATAAATTAAAGGAATTTTTCAATGTTGGTGAGGGGTTGGATGTCAAATTTTGAACAAATTCAACATGCTAATACTATTCGGTTCTATGATTAAAATTCTATTTTCGATTCGAATTATTATATTGAAATGGATTTCTGTATAGAATTTTGTACGAATGATTTGAAGTGCCTAAGCAATTACGATGTTCAAACATTTCATTTGAAATATTATATATAAAATGGTTCTATGGATGTATTCAAGCTTGAGTACCGAGAATATCCATTTGACTGTCGTTTCGAACCCTACCAAGGTCAATATGGAAAAAAGCAATGGTTTGATATGATTAAATGAATTTTGTGTCACGATGATATCCAAAAAATGTATCATTAGTGGAATGTAAATTCCACAAATGAAGTGTTTAATGTGTTCGTGGTTTGTAACCTCTTTTATTATACCACCCGGGTTATTACACTTGAAAATTAATTGATGTTAATGGTATAGTTAGATTGGAAGAAGTGTTACTTGATAAATATGATACAGATATGTATCGGTTATCGCAACTTTTTGAAATTCAATTAGCTCAATATAATTAATATAGTATAGTATTAAGAGTCGGTAAGAAGTCGGTTAAGCAGCATGTTCAAGACAATGTTAGTAACACAATAAGACAATGTAAGACAATGTTTTATCGACTTTTCCCTACATGTTCCTATAAATTCCTAATTTGTTACTGACTTTTATCGACTTTTTTTCATCGTTTCCCAACATTTTACGACCTTTTCCGATCCTTTTCTGTATATTTCTGAATTGGTACAGAGTTTTGACTCACTTTTTACTTCTTGGAAATTCTTCAATTTTGAATGCTAATAAAAACTCTAAAGTGGTTTGGTAATGGGAACCAATATTTTATGTGGAATAGCTATTAGTGAGAGCTGCCAGAACTAACACAATTGTCTCTTACTACCACTGTAATTTAGAGAAAAATACATCAAAAACACGCCACAGTCCACATTTAGTTAACAAGAACCCACTTGATTTAATTAATTTTTTTTTTTTGTATACCAAAATATACATTACTTGTATCTATGCATGCCCCTATAGCTTTGAGATGGGCAGAAATTCACTAAAAATCTGTTCTTCCCAGAAAGTTTGAACATGCCTGTATTGATTTCAAATTTATTTATTCTAATTACATCTTTTAGCTACTGCTCAAGGGGAAAGTGATTATCACAGACAATAAACAGTTTCGAATAGAAACATAGTTCGTCTGTAATTCCGAGTAAAATTCGCAGACATTTGGTTTTTCAGAAAATGAGAAGGTGCCGAAGGTGGTAATACAATATTTAATGGACAATATTATTATTGAATTTTAATTTTAAGTATAATAAATATATATTTAGGAATATAATTGATTTATTTTTATTTAAGTTTAGAATTTTGCCTGCCTAATGAATATCCGCCTATAAGAATTAAATTAATCCGCCTATTAAACGTTATCGCAAATATTTCGATCTAATCATTGTTCATATAATTCGTCATTATCGTCATTTATCTCCATAATTTTTAATCATTATTGTCAACTAAATCCATATCTCCTAAATTCGTGTCTTACTTGCATGGCCGATAAAATGTAATTTTAAACTGTACTTTTTTGTGGGACTGTCTCACGATTAGATTATTAATTTCATTTCCACTTTTAAATGTGCATAACGGAAATTTAAAATTAATAATAGTTTTGAAGTTCTTTATACTCTAAATGTCTTGAAATTAATTTCAAAGGTTAGTTATAACAATGACACTTCCTGTCGTATAATTAAATTAGGAAAATAATTTTGAAATATTTATTATTCTTTGAAGGCGTTGTTATTTTTCGACCTAGAATTGAAAATTACCAGACAAAATTGCCTACTCATTGAAATTTATGTTAATTAGGAGCAAAAAATTGATTGAATTTGTTTGCAAAATTAAGGAAAGCCTTGCCAGTAAAAATCAGATTTTGTCCGAAAAAAGACTAGGTATTTAATATTTCAGTCCATTTTGTAAAATTATAGGTATAAAATTTATTTATTAATAAAAATTTTTAATGTTATAAAAATATTTTACGATAAATTAGTTAAAATTTGGCAATGTGACATTCGTATTAAAGAAGAGAGAGGAAGAGAGAGAATGTATGTATAATGAATATATAAGCGCTAAATTAGTAGCTATTTGGCTGAGAGTATTCGCCGCTTTGTACTTATAACATCCTTTATGTGGACAGCAAAACGTTCAGTAAACCATTTTTTATTGCTAATTAGCAATATAACTAGTCGCCAAATACTTTATACGACCATTTCTTTATCCAAAATGTTACTTGGGGCACCAATCGCGCACCTATCTTTTTCAAATGCAAATAATCATGCCACACGCATTTTGTTGATGTGTTTACGCTTAATTTGGACGTCCGGAATGTGGTTCATCTTCGGTGCTTGAACGACCGCATTTAAGGTTCATCTATCGACGGAGCAGATGTGTCATAACACTTTTAAAGCCATTCTTAGGTGCTAGCTGTGTACTTTTTTCAATCAAATAATTTTTTCCCATCGAGCACCTGAAATTATGTTTGCATCATTGTTGCAATGCAAACATCAAAAGTAGCTTCGCTCAACCAGCTACAACCTCTTAAATTTATAGACAAAATGTCATGAAAAATTGGTACGAATCATCTGACAATCGTATTTAATCAAAATCTTATAATTTCTCGTTATTGGTGCTATCTACCGGAAAGTCTCCGGACTAAATGTCTCAATTTAAAAAAAAAAGGGAAACAACAATATTTTTTGTTTCAATTAAATACAATTTAACTCTTCACAAAAATTAAATACAATTTTACTCTTCACAAAATGTTTAGATTTTTAGAAAATCTCTATTACAAACATTTCCTGACGAACAAAAACATATTTTTGCAAAAAATTTATGAATCGATTTTAATATGAATTTGCGACAATAGGAATACAGTAATACCTCATATAACACGCCCTCTTATTACGCTGTTTCGTTATAACGCTCTTTTGCTGAAACAAAATCGAAAATGAAATAGTAAAAAAATTAATAAATTGGGTTTTTATCTTTGTATTTTATTTTCTTCCGTTTTGTTATGCCGAATTCGTTTGGCGCACGAGTGTTTTAGTCGTGTACCATAATCCATTAGAATCTATATTTTTAACAGCTTCACTTTGGATCAATTTTTGCGAAAGGAATATAATAGATTTAATGCTATAAATTTTGAATTTCATCACTTTATTATTTGTTAAGTTTTTTGATATTTTATTTCATTAAGGGGATCGCACCAGTTGTAGCGCGAAAAAATAGGTAATTTTTAGGATTTCTTTTTATGAAAACTACTAAACTTTTTTATAATATCAATATGTCATCTTAAAGTATAGGCAATAAAGATCTTTTAGGAATTTTTTTATTGAAAAATATTAAAAGGTTTAATTATAAATGGCCATCAAAAATAAGAA
>JANTOP010028482.1:0-12059 GCA_027564815.1 Symmerus nobilis | reverse complement strand
AACATTTATCAATTTGGCTAAATTTTTTAATTATGTAGTTTTAGTAATGGTTGATCATATTTAGATGGTGGCCCCTATAATCGATGACCATAATGCAAAATTTGTCACCCTAATATATATGTATGAGAAAAAAGACAATAAATTTAAAAGAGGGTTATTTTTACTCCCTTTCGAAGGAGCTAAACAAATTTATTCGAGCTTACTCATTTCCTCACGGTATAAAATTATATTATATAGAGTGACAGCTAGTAATTGCAACCGTTTAATCGATTAATCGATTACTCGATTAATTGAGCAAATATGAAGAAAACTCTAATCGATTAATTGACCCATAAAAATTATTTTCGAATTAGTACTACTTTAAACAAGGTTGTATTGAAAAAAATTAAATTTTATAGAAGGCCGCCCAGTAAAGCAATGCTTTCCATTCCACCAGGATTTTGCCCACCTTACCTAAAAATTTTCGGTGACTTCTAAAACGAATGTATGTGGTTATATGGCGGTGCTTTCTTCCAAATCTTAAAGAGTCAACCTTATTTTTGAAAAGAGAAATGTCAAATATTTAAATCTCTCTCATTTCATTCCCCTAAAATTAATGAATCCAATGGTTTATCAATCTTGACAATTAAGTGGTAAGATTACTTGATCTGAAATTTGGCAGTTCTGAAGGAAAACTGAATTCATTTTCTTCGGAACCTGGAAAATCAAATTACTCAGAATTGTTCCTATATAACTAATGGGCAAGTTAATGTCTCAAAATTAAAGAAAAAAGTAACCCCCGAATTATGGTGAGAATTTAAAGGGCGAAATTATTAAATTGTCACTGTCCCAAGAAACCTACTATAATTTCCCAATAAATTTTAAATTTTGAAATATTTGTTAGGATTCATTTAAGGGATGGATGGTTACCTAATAAATTAGTTAAGGGGTTTTCTAAGAAGTTATATATTTTTAAAGTTACGTTAATTAAACCAGAATTTCCACCATATAGTTAGACCACTTCCGCAATTTGATTTTGCACAACATTAGCAAATAATTAAAAAAAAAACCAACAAGTTGATTGATGAAGTTCTGGGAAATATTTCCAAAGAGTTGGAATACCTGATGGGAAAGTTGGATGAAGTCTGGAAAAATCAGACTTAATCAAATTATTGTAACAACTATTGACAAAATTAGGACAAATTCTTAAAAGTCTCAAAGAGTTAGGAATGATGGGAAAATGTCGGAAAGTTAATAAAATGTTAAGAAAATTATTGGCAATTTTAAGAAAGTGGCTGGTATAGTTGGAATAGCAAAACGAAACTATCATACTTACTAGTGGGACATGTTGGGAAAGTAGGAATGAAGAGAATGAGAAGAGAAGAGAATGAGAGGAATGCGGTAAAATGGTCAGAAAAAATAGAATTTCTATCAATCACTAATCTAGAAATCTATAATTTCCTACTTTATCCGAACATTCCAAATTTTTCTCCAGCCCTTTCTACCCTTTTCTCAACAATTTCGGGTTTCGGAATTCTTCCTAGCCGGAAACGCTAAGAAAGTATTGAAGTCACAAAGGTCGTCCAAAATCACTAAAGATCTGTGATAATATGCAGAAAAGTCAAGAAAAATCGGGAAAAGTAAGAAGAAATTTGAAAAATCGGGAGAGAGTCACCTAAATACCAGACAATTCGCCAATGTATAAAAAATCAGAAATATTTGGAAAGTACAGAAAATAGTCGGAAAAAGTTAAATGTTGGGAAAAATGGAAACAAATTTGAAAGAAATACGCGAAATGTACAGAAGGAAAAAAATTTGGGAACCTGAATAGTGAAAACCCGAGACTCGAAAAACGATGTTATAAAAAAATTACTAAAACCATTAATCGCGAACTTGCACAATTTTAGGGCGATGATACACACAGAAAATGGTTAGATCTAATATATGAAGATTACAGGGGAAAAACAAGGAATGTCACAAAATTTCGAAAATTAAGCTAAGATCGCCACTTAGTAGGAAAATGTCTATATTTTATTATAATTACATCCTCGGAAAAGCCATGGCACAGTCAGCTAATAGCCGCATTTAAAATCGAGGTACAAACGAAAAATACGATGTAAAATCAAGGAACACCAAAATTTTAAAATAAATTTTTCTCGTAATTGTATAATAATTACTATTATAAATTAAGTTTTAAACAGGAAGAATAAATTACGATATTTCATTTTGACAATCATCTCGGCATGTGACTGGCCCATAATGGGAACGGTCCAACGGGAAATGTCCCGGTGTCCCGCCGGTCCAGCCCGCCACTGCCATTGATGATCTATGCTTACTACGTGTCTACTTTAAAGAAAAGGAATAGATTTGAGAAACAAGAAATTCGAAATACATATGTATGTTTCTTAATTTGTTTTTCGTTATCAACATACTTTTATTATTAATCTTATAATCTTCCTGATTAATGAGAAGCAGTGCTGGGGAAGTGAACAGTAACATTCAGATCACGAATATGGAGAGCACTTTGGGCACTTTGTGAATTTATTCTAAAAATTTAAATTAGAAAATTTTAAAATTTATGAAAATCGGAAATTCTGATAAAAGTTGAAAACTGTATTAAAATCATGAAATTTAATATACATATATTATACAGGCATTCCTCGAGATACGCGGTACTTGAGTTACGCGAATTTCGAGATACGCGGAAAAAAATTGCGGCATACCTCGAGTTACGCGCTACTCGAGTTGCGCGGTTTTGATAAATAAATTTGTTAAGGTTGAAAAAATATTCGACACGTATTTTTTTGTTTCGCCATCCGGCTTATAATTATCATGCAAGGTTTCCCAAATTGTCGTATTTTTGCTAAAATATCGGGTGTTGGGTCTTGTTCCAACGCTAATAACTCCTATACGGCTTATTCGATTTTCTTGTGTGATATATCAAATGAACCGTCTTGAAGTCGGAGTACTTCGGAAGTATTGTAAAAAAAAATTGAGAAAAAGAATTTCCTAATAAAAATATTGGTTATTCCAGTTTTTTCAATTTTTCACCCCCTCCGATAGGAAGATACCCCCAAAAAAATATTTTTTTTCCAAAGCTCTAATCCTAATAGATATCATATCACTCCTAGTAGATATCATATCACATAAAATTTACGTTGACATATGGTCTGGTTTTTGAGATATAATTTTTAGAATTTTGGTTCTCTATCGCAATACAGTTTAATAAAATATTTATGAAGATTTTTAGATTCAAATTTTTTTTGCCTATAGGATTATGTTTCTGAAATTAAAACTAAATAATCAACATTTTTTGTATTGAAAGTATATAATTTTTGCACTTGGAACGAAACCTTCTCTTTTGTATGAGTTTCGAACTTCAAGTTACGCGGTATCCAGTTACACGGAACGAAATCTAATAGTTTACACTAATTCTGAGTCTCGACTTACGCGATTTCGAGATACGCGGAACCAATTAACCGCGTATCTCGAGGGACACCTGTATTACGAAATTTCATAAAAATCGAAAGGTTTTATCAAGATTCGAAAATCAGTGAGAATTGATTGAATTCTCAAGACTTCATGAAAAACAGATAAATTTATGTAAATTTCCTGACAATCTGTATGTTTACTGTGTCTTTACAAATTTTAGAAGAGTAACTAGAAAAGCTTCAACCAAGAAATTTCTTGCTGTCAACGCCTTATGCATACTTACGGTGTACGGAGGACATCGTCTTTTCTATCATTAACTGATCTATCATTAACTTATTTTTGATTGGTGTAAATGGTATTTCGGATAGAAATTACATAACGAAGACATTGGTATATTAAAAGTTCCAATCTGAGTAGGAAAAAATGTGTCCAATCTTTCGCCTATGATTTATTAAGATTTTACAATTTTGATATCCAATACTTTTTCTCAATTTCCTTAATATTTGCAAATGAGATGTGTGTGAATTTTTTTTTCTGCGTAATTTTCAGCATATGATAATGTATGGTTACATGTATAGAGGTAAGCATATTAATTATAAGTAAAAAATATTGGAACATTAAAAACGCTTAAATTCATCAATGAAAGTAATGTTGCCAGTACATACACTATAGATTATAGAACTTTCACGTATAGATTTACTCTACATAACCGAAATGTTATGGTTTAACCAATATGCGAATTCGAACATTTCTCTTTTCGCTAGATAATAATTCATGAATGAAAAAAGCCTGGAACTTAATTTATTACTCATTTATTCCTGAAATTACAGAGATGACAACTAAATTGGAACACTCTGTCCGTGAATAGTAAGAAGCTAATTAATATTTAAAAACATGAAACATCATATCAACTTTATATTTCAGTCTTCCTTGGAAACGTGAATTTAATCTTTAGGAAATTAACATATCTTATGGTTATGGTTATGGATACATTAAGCAATTATTTACACTTTAAATGGACGCATTCTTTTAAACAGTCATTATCAACCTTTAATACAAAATAAAATATTTAAAAATTATAATGCAAAGGAATAGAGTCGATTAACCCTGAATTTGTTTGGCAAGATATGATTAAGATAGTTTTTTATAATATGAAAAAAGAAATGAAATAAGTAAGATTTTTACTATTTAAGTTATAAATATAAATATATAATATTGTCGGCTTCCATAACATAACAATTTATCATTTTGCATTATTGTGCAGAGACATCAAGATCGCAGAGACAGATCTTACGATATTTTATATGTTAAGTCTAGTCTGGTTATATGACTATTTCTATATGAACAATGGATAATCCAGTTTTTATTTAGCAATATTATCAAATCTGGACTAAGCTTTTTAAAATGACATAAAACATATCACTATTTTACAATCTTGTTTTGGTTTATGGCTTATAATGTTATCTTTATGTTAACACCGAATAAAAAAGTTAGATATATACTTGTTTTTACTTGAACTGGTAGTCTACCATTTTATCCTTAAATTCACTCCTACTTCAGGTTCAAGATTACATTTTTTTCTTGGATTTAGTGAAATAAGAATTTTTAAGAATTAGGTTTACATCTATATCTAAGACGGCTAGTATGTTTGTACGACATGGAAAGAGTGAACATATAATTCATCAATGCCGGTCAGAATTTTCATGTAAGGATACTATATCTCAAGCTCGAGTAAAGATACTTCATGAAATGTACAATACATAACATACCAAAGACAACACTAACAATCGTAATAAATTTATAATTTTACTATAGCTATAGAGTTAGGTCTAACTCTTAACACAGTGTCATTGAAATCAGAACAAATCAATTGTAAATCCATCGGGATTAATTGATTAACAACCAGCCATAAAACGTACAAATTGATTTATAAAAACAATTATTAATTTCATAATTCGTTAAATGAATCATTAATTTTTTTTTACTTATTATTCATGCTAAGTAACTTGCAAATGACACACAATGTATTTCGACATATAAATGATGTAGATTTTAGTACAAATTGGGAAAAACCTTTAAATTTCTTTAACTTAATGACTTCTCGTAAGTACATCTCGATATTGTACAAAATTGAAAGAAATTCTAATATACGTAGATGATCGATGAAAGTGTTCAAAGTGTTTGATCTACGAAACGAATGTCACAAATTATAATATAAATGTGAGCGAAAGGTTAATTGATTTTGAATTTGATATTAATATAATTAACGTTTTGTCATCCTTTTATAATTTGAATTGAATTATAAGATGTGAGTTATGTAGAATGTGTCGGTCCGATAGAAAAGAGCTCTTTCCGTTGATCTTACATAGTTTGCGAGATATTCACAATTTATGAAATAATGGTTATGGTATGGTAATAAATGGGATTTTTTGGTTTTACTTGTTGGGATGGTTTTTTTTATCTAATTCCAAATCATTCTATATAAGTATTCGTAAGAGTTAACATCGATGGACTAGTAACTTTGAATTATTACTAAACTAAATCTCTTCACATTTTAGGCTTTAACGTCTATTTCTTCGAAATGATTAATATTCAAATAGTCAATATTAGGAAGGAATTAATTTTAAAATTAATACATAAAAAAATTAAATTAATTTTAAAAATTTGGAGGTTCGATTATAACAATTGTGGGAAATCTAGTGGGAATGTGTGGGACTCAAAAATCGTAAACCAAATACATATAGGTATATAATATAAGATTTCTATAAATTTCTGAGAAACACCTTTGGGATAAACTCATTTGATTTATAGTAAATATCTCATCAATTCAAAATAATATTATTAATATTGGCAAAATACTATCATGTAAACCAGCGCCTAAAAAGAAATCGATATCATCCTGGGCTAGATAGATATCATGTCCTTTCATCATCATCTTGTCTTTTATTCCTCGCGGGAACATAAGGCATCAACAAATCTCCGCCATCTTAGTCTGTTCTGGGCCAGAGCTTCACTTCGTTCCACTCCTTCCCTTCTGCTCTGGCTTCTTCGACGACTGTTCCCCCCCACTTGGTTTTCGGCCTGCCTCCTGTTACGACTTCCCTGCGGATTCCAATCTAGCGTCGCCCTCGCTATATCACCGACGGATCGTCGCAAAGTGTGACTGATCCAGTTCCACTTTCGTCGTTTTACTTGGACAACTGCTTTTTCAATGCCAGTCTTTTTCCATAGATCCTCGTTTGAGACGAGAATCATGTCCTTTCGTAGAGTATAAATAATTATAATAAATTTTGTGTCGAAAGATGAGTTAAACAGAATATTTAAATATAAATGTCTGATGGAATTCTAGCTGGATCTTGTTTATTATATCGGACTTTGTCATTCCAATTACGAGATAGGGGTCTGTGTTTCAAGCGATTATGTTACGAGCGATTATGGGCTCGCGTACGAACTAACTTTTGGTGGAAGTTAGGTTGTTCCAAGTTTCCACAAGGTGGCGCTCACCGAACATCGATATTTTTCAATGTGGGTTTCGATGAAAACCCACATATAAACACCTCTACCAGAAAATTGTCCCACACCAAATTGACCCTCTGCGTATAGCTATGGATAAATTGCCCCCTCACCTCCTCTTTTTTTGGATGTAAATTTTTGACCAATTTTCGAAATTTCAAGTTAAGTCAAATTTTGCAGGGGGGGTCAAACGAAAAAGCCCCGATTAGAGCGATTCTGAGCAAGTATCTGGGAATTCAACGGTGGGTAACCCTTATTCCCTTCCTAGGGTATTTTCGCCGGCAAAAATTTGCACTACATGGTCGAAAATCAGTTCCTTTCTCTCTCGCTGACAAAATGGCTTCCAATATCAAAGTGATATATGTAAGAGTTGTTCTTTAATGAAACTGGATTGGACTTCGCCAACACTATTTTGGTCGAAAACGATTTTTGTCATAAAAATTTGTATCCAATCAATGAATTGCAAAAAATTTCTACTCCTGTTGATGTTAACGAAAAAATTTCGAACATTGCCGAAATGATTTCTCCATATTAGCTCCCATATTTACCGTCCAATCGAAAAGTCGTGTTCTGGCGGCCCTTAGGACACGTGAAAATATACCTTACAAAAATATAAGATAGCGCTGTATACAAAAAAAAAAACGGATTCTTTGCTAAAATTAATGATTAATAGTGTCCGATGCTCAAGTGGTGTATCGCAATATTGTTTCATATGTCAATAAGCATCTGTCAAACGTCAGTGCTGCGAACCAATTAGTGTTGCGAAACGCAAGAGCTCAAAAACCGTAATTTTCTATCAAAATTGTCAAAATGCTGTTATAATTTTTGCGGATTCACAGTTGGTGCGCGCACGAATCAAGAAGACCTCAGCTTCGAATCCAACGAGGTTTTGCATGCAAAAAGGTATCATTCCAAACATGTAACTCTCAAAATAAATAAGAAAAGATAATTAATGGAACGACCGATGATAGTATGTAAATTTACTGGTTGGCCGCTAAGCCTGCTGATAACTAAGAAAGGTTAAATAATTTCCAAAAATAATTGGAATGAAAAGATAAAAGAAAATGCAACCGAAAATTCATAAGAAAAATCATAGTTTCTTGAAAAGTGCCCACGGTGGAAATAAAAAGTTTTTCATGTAGAAGTCTATAGTAGGATTTAGATTTCAAGTTAGCAGTGCATAAGTTTATATAAGAAAAATAAAAATATAAGATGAAATATTCGGAGAGAAACTAATCCGATTTAAATTTTAAATCGATTTACGAACAATTATACTTAATTATTTTTGTTTTTCTTGATTATGGTAAGCTGTCTTCTGAGTGTACCAACAAAATGGGCCCTCTTTTGGTAGACCGCCATCCATCTATTTTTCGAGTAGAGCGACATATTAATTAATATATAAAGTACTTCCATCAATGGCCCATTATATTTTGGTAATTAAATCAGCCCCAATTATTTTAACATATACGCTTGACGCTAAATGTTGTCATTCTATAGCTTATTACCACTAAAGATTGATTTTGGAAACCGAATTGTTGAAATTTCAAGCACGATAAAAAAAAATGATTGTGTGACGTCATCATGCATGGTCATAGAGTATGCTGGCTTGAATGTTATTTTTATAGAATTAAGAATTATAGAAAACATGGTCGGAATTATACAGCTGGTCTCAAATTTCGGTCAATTTCAGTAAAAAGACTAGATATACCCAACTGAAGATAATTATATCCTATCACCTATCCAATTTTTAAATTAGGCTCGTACATAAATATATCGTTGATAAGTTATACATATTTTGCGTGAGGTGATTGATACATACAATAGTTAGTTAATAACTAAGGAAATGATAAATTATATTATTTTACGAAACTTCTCGTGCAGTGGTTTATTTCATAATATGTTACATACATGACATTATTATAATAAAATATAATAACACTACTTTTACAATGTAACAATTTTAAGGATACTTTTATCCCTACGAGATAGATAGTAAATATTTACTTGCATAACAATTGAATGAAATGATATAGTATATAAAAGCCTAATTTGTGATACTTTTTAGCGAAACCGTACTAATATTATATTCAATTTATTACTTTTAAAACCATAATTTGGCTATAAAAACCTAGTAATATTATACATGGTAATTTCTGATTACTATACAAATTTTCAATTATATCGTATTTTTTCTTAGCTGTTTAATAGAAAGCCAGATGGCTTGAAGCTTGGACATAATATAATGTTCATTATATTCTAAAAATTAAATAAACAAGCTGTTTTAACACCGTTTCCAATATATAGTATGCATCAATGCCTGAGCATAAACAAAAAAGTGTAACGAGGTGAGAAATGAAATCATATATACAATTCCTCGTGATTTACATACCGAGATAAATTAACTGCATGAACCACTACAATATAACAGATCAGAGATCTTACTAAATATACTTGAATATATACATAAAAACATAAAACCATAATTTTTTCTTAAATAAAATAATTACAAAATACATAAGAAATCCATATACATAACAAAAAAAAAGCATGATGCTGGATAAAATAATAAACAATTTTATTGGTTAAATCCTTACCTTATTTGGCATAATATGCCACGATCTACGCTTTCCATGCCTTTGCTGTATTCGTATTGAACTGATATTCTCGTATAGATCGTCCGCTAATTGTGCAAGCGTTTCATTATTATTTGCGTTCACATTATTCTGATATAAATTTTTTGTTCCATTTGATGGACATGGCGATGACATTGGCGAGAGTGTTTTGTAACAGTATCCGGGATCGTATGAAGGTATCAATTTTAAACGATTACCTGGACAAATTCCCTGCAAAATTAAAAATATTTTGACAAGAGTTTCAATTTTTTTATCGCTTCTTGTAAGTTTCAATTAAATTAAATTGTAAAATGATTAATTAAATAAATGATAAACGATTTCAAAATATTGAAATTAATATTTTAAATAAGAAGCAGATATCGGACAAATAAAACCCGTTTCCAGTTTTCATTTGTGTGAACTTAAATTGTACAAGTTAATAAATGAGAGGCATTTATCGTAATTATAGATATTTTATGGAAATAAATTTGAAATAAAAAATTAAACAATATTGAAGGGCCACCCGTGAAACGGGATTATAATCTATGTAAGGCTACAATGGGTCATTGTAAAAAGTTCAAATTTTCCTTAAATAAACCTTGGGATATCAGAGATATCGACCATTAGGTAAAATCTAAGGAATATATAATATACTAGCATTCAATTTCATATTATCAATCTTCCTACATATATATGTTATGAACGAGGATGAATCTTCACATACAAGTATATTGTTCCTGGACTACATGCCAGGCCTTAACATTTTATATTAACAAATGATTTATTTCTTATTGAAATTCGATATTTTTATGGAAATATTTAGACAAAGGTTGTAATCATTTCCAAAATCATTTCCAAAAATTTTGTAACGTCCCTCCTGGTTTTAGAGCAGAATAGTACAATTTAGTTGATAAGAGTACATCAAAATGATAAATTAAAATTGTATAAGTATATAATGTATACATATTGAATTTTAGGAAGTTAGAAGAAAAGCCCGTCACAACAGCCCATCACTGCTTTTGAACCGCGCAATATATTTAAATAAAAATCGGAAATTGACAACTGAATTTAATTTAATTTTAATAAAAATGCACAATTGAATAAATAAAACAATTAAAAGATTTTTGGCGTGATGTGTGAGGCGAGGTGGTTCTCAGAAGCAAATACGCCACGGGATGATAATGAACGAGAAACGATAACGAACGAGTGCATTAAAACATTGAAAAGTGGCAATTAAATTTAATTAAATATAAATATAAAATTATTAAAATAAATTATTAAATATAAATTGTAAGACTAAAAAGTGTAAAAAAAGTCAAATAAATTATAAGAATAAATTAAACCAAAAAAAAAAAGAAATATAAATAAGGTGGACAATCTAAATTAGAAGAAAGGACCGAGTACGTGTTATTTTTTTTGGAAGCCGACTACACCCTTGCCGAGCGATTAAAGAATTTGGATTCGGATGTGAAGAGGAAGCGCAATTAATGAGATTTACTATGACAATCCTACGGTTAGGGTAAGATATAGTGATGGGCTTAGGCAGTGGCGTGCAGTCTAATGAGCAGAAGGCGCAGAGAACATCTTCTCATATATTGCATATCTCTCTTATTAAATCTTTATCGGCAAAACTTAAAACGAATTATTTCTGCATCTTTTTCCGAGGAATTATGGATATTTCCTCAGAAAATATCCCGGAAATCTAATTTTTTTATTAGAAGAGTGTCAGAAGTTCGATCCGATACTTTTGACAAGTCGCAGTTAAGGCATTGATAGATTACTCTGGTTATCCCCTATTTGGATTTTTAAATTTTTCAAATTTTAAATTTTTCGAGAAATTATAACAGTTTTTCTTAAAACTAACCGTTTTACTGAAGAACCGTGTGTCCTCTAAAATCAGGGGATTACTTTCTTAAAAATGTTTGTTCCACAATACTGGCATTGGACCGTTTGGGTTATTACCACGTAACTAGATTAGTTCATAAAATTAAGTTTCACAAAAAGTTGACAGAATAATTCTGAATAAAATATAATTGCAAATAATTTAATTGATAATTCTTTTTAAATTGCTTCCAAAATTATTTAGTATTAATAACCTGTCATTATTTGATTAAAAATTCAAAACCAAAAAATGTCCGATTGAAATTCATTGAATTTATTTCAAGCCAAACTTTAAGGGGATTTTAACCATATAAGTTACCATAGGAAGTGACCCTCTGATCTTAAATTATTGATTTTCCAATTTCCCCGAAAGCTATCGATTTTGCTGCTGTTTTTTTCTTTATCCAAAGCCATCTTTAAGCTTTTAAGCAGACATTGTAAAACTCACCGTGGTGGTGACTAGAAGGATGGGATGCATCGAAATCGAAATACTTTTAAAACTCACCGCGGTGAGTTAAATCCCGGAGGATTGTTTTTAAAAATTGCTCTACTCTTATAAATGTACCTTAATTTACTCTCAAGATAGATAAAAGTAATAAGAGTATCTCTTGAAGGGGAGATCTTTTGCAGTATCTTTTGCAA
>JANTOP010028471.1:0-12061 GCA_027564815.1 Symmerus nobilis | reverse complement strand
GCCGTATTTCACTGTTTCGCAGCTGTATGATATACACTGTAGAAATCAGTGAATATGAACTGAGAATCAGCATATATTCACTGATTCATATGTAGAGAGTAAGCTTCAAGAAAGCTTAAAGTTTAATACTTTATTTTTTGCGTTTTAAATTCTATTTTCAATCCACATATCGGTGCTTTCATTTTTCCTCAAAAAACATGTTCGAAAAATCTCAAAAGCACATTGAAAAGCACATATTTATACAAAATTTTTCGACCGAAAGCTTAATTTTTCAAGAAAGGGCAAAGATAATTTGCATTCAATTCAATTCATTAAAACCTCGGCAGAAATTTATTTTCCACAATGCTTTTAACTTTAAAGTTTTAAATGAATAACATAATATTATATTTTAATTAAAAGCTTTGGATAAGCTTGATGATTATTGACAAAGTTATTACATAAAATAATTTCAGTTAGGCGTGCTCTGCGCCTATTGCGCATCAGACTGCACGCCACTGAGGTAGTCGTAATTAAGATGTTTTAAAAGAGGTTCTTTGAAGATATAATATGTAGCCCTGACTATCGTCTAACCTAAATGGCAACAAAATTACAAATCATTAATTACCCTACTCCAGTTACTCATATGTTTCCATTGCTCAAGACAAGAATAGGAGTAGAATCATTCGAGTTAGAACGATTGTTTCTTTATTCAGAGAATTCAGTGAAATATGAATATGAAAAATATCGGAAAAATTAATATTAAAATAGGAAAATTATATCAAAATTGGACCCAATTTTCCAAAACTCTTGAAACTTTCCGAAATTCATGAAATTTTTGGTAAAAACAAATTTAGGCAATCTAGAGATTGTCAAGAAATTTTCCGATAAATTCGATCGATTCGGTGAATAAATGTCAGAACATTTAATTCAATTAATGTTCATTTATAGTAATTTGGGACCCTAACTCAAAATTTAAAAGCTCGGATGCGGTGACTATGAACTCACGAATCTATAGACGAAATCTTATCTATGCCTCACTGACACTTATGAATTATTAGAATTAATTATTAGGTACATCTAACGGTCTGTCACCTAATTTGCGATGCATGCAAGAGAAGATACCAAATTCGACATTTTACTTTTGATATTTGAAAATATTAATTTGGGATGCCAGTGTGAGGCACCACAAAGTAATAAATAATTAACAATAATTGTTAAAGGAGGAATATCCTGACAAATAAGGGAAATTTTGCAGAAAGCAATGCAAATTTTTTGAATGGAAAATTTGTTATATTTTGAAAAAGATTTAATCCAGAATATTCTTGATTAATTTTAGAGGAAAGATTTTATAATTCTATGGGAAATTTATATAACAGCTGTTTTATTACCCCGTTCGTTTAAATCAAATTTTAAACATATAACTTGTCAGAATATCCTGAAGGATTTTTATATTATTCCTTCATAAAACCCATCCCCTAAATGAATTTTGAATCGAAATTTAAAATTTGTGATTCTCTTGGAAAATATATCCTGAAAAGTGTTGTTCGTATTTCATCCCCGAACAATTTTACGTCCATAGATTTTCCTCGGTCAGAAGAAAATTATTGGAAAATCCAGTTTTTCTTCCGACCCGATACCGAAAATTAATGGAGTAAATTACAAGAATTAAGAATTCATTCATTTATATGAAATTATTTTATAGAAAATTTTGAATGAAACCTTGAAAATCTAATGACGCTAAATTTTAATCTATTCCCTTAGTAATAATTCTGCGAAATTAGTTTTCCCGATTTACGAAGAAAATTTCCCGGAAAATGTGGCTCATAATATTAACAATATTTTTAACAATAAATTCTCAATTAAGAAGGAAAGAAAATTATTTACTTGTTTTTCCAGAATGTATATTACCAAAGAAAGAAATTTTATTGAACTGTAGAAGATACAAGAAAATATGTAGAAAATTTGTGGAGGAATTAAACTATATATTTCCTGCAAGTAAAACACATTACAATGCCGAGACCCGAAATTAAAAACCTGCATTAAGTTTAATGCTATAATTTATATAAAAGCATTGTGCTGCATATTAAATTAAAGATGTCTTCTTAACCCATTATTTCTCCTTTAGGGTTATCATTTTAAGACTTACTAAAAATTTATTTAAATGACATTAGGATAATAATTTAATAAAGATGCCGTTTAACCCGGAGAGAATTTTCTTCAAAATTTAATTAGTTAATATATGGATTTTAATGGAATAAATTATGCGCTTTGCCATTTATATGTTTATTTCGAAATAAACCATTAACTTTTTACTATTAAATAGGAAATTGTCCATTATATGAGAATTAATATATATCATTATTATAGTAATTAGTTTTAATGAGTATAACATCTTATTAAAAAGAATTTGATCTTAACCATTAAGACAGGATATATGTTAAAATAATTACCCTTTTATAATTATTTTATTACCGAAACGTATATGGGATGTAGTTAGGTAAACGTAATAAAATATCCGTTAAAATTTATGCCGGTGGAATTGGTGTTAATATCCCATTTTAATAGTAACGTACAAGATATTAATTCGGATTTGAAAATATAAAATTGGAATTGGGAACCATTAACATGTTCCTAGCATTATTCGGGGATAATACCAACTTAGGATTATAAGTTTCAATTCATATAACGCCATCATTCAACCAGCTTTAGCTATAACTTTTTCTTTAATATTTTATACTGTACAAATAATAAATTTATGAAGCTATTAGATTGGAAGCAACTAACAAATTATATTTCTTCTACATAAAGCTGAATTAAGCTTAAATAATGTTAGATGGAAATTCTTTGTAAATGTAATATAATTTTAGAAATACCCAACCATAAATAATTACAGCTTTCAATTTAAAGATCGCTGTTATACATGATAAAGTTCTAGATTCAAAATTTCGTATATTGGTGTATATCAGTGGTGTGCGGTCAATATGTCCATAAGGTGTCCAGAATTATATGACTCCTTACCAAAATGTTACAGTTACAGTGCTATTACTAGAGGGAATGCCAAATATTTTCTTCGGTAGGAAAAAAATGTAAAAACGCAGAAAGTTGTTTTGATAATTAGGTAAAAATACAAAAATTAAGTATTTCCGAAAAGTAGAAATTTATTTAAGAAAAATCATAAATTCGTAAAGTATCGCAGCGAGATATTTGAATATCGGACATCCCGACAATTGATCCGGATTTACTGATAATTTTCTTTGGATCCAAGAAAATGTAATGATAGAACAAGTTTATGATTTAGTTGAGGAAAAATACAAAATTATCAAAACTAAATTTTTCGCACGAAAGCTCTGTAAAAACTTAAAAGCTCCCAGAAAGCTTTATTTTCCGATCCGAATTTTAAACGTTTTGAAATCTATTTTCCATCCAGATAACGATGATTTAACAAAATTTTAATTTTCCAACAAAAGAAAGGTTCAAAAATTTCGAAAGCTCATTGAAAGCTTTAAATTAAAATCTCATTTTATATAATTTGGAATCGAATTTTTATACGTTTCATTAAATTTAATGAAATACGAAATTCTCGCTAAAAGCTTAACCAAACGATTAAAAGCTCAACGGAAGCTTTATGTTTCGAACTTAATTTTTTACGTTTTTAAGTATATCTTCATCCAGATAACGGTTCTTTAACGGAATTTCCACATATTCCAAAATAAAGCTTAAAAAATCCCGAAAGCTCATTAAAAGCTTACAATTAAAGGTCAATTTAAATAATTTTAAATCGAATATTTTGTCGTTTCATTGAATTTAGAGACAATTTTAAATTTTCGCCGAAAAACTTTCTCAATCCATTGTAAACTCAAAGAAAGCTTTAAGTTCCGAACTCATTATAGGCATATACTTTTGCGAAATTTCAGGCCGTTTGAAATTTTCAAGAAAGGGTCAAACAAGAACAATGATAATTTCAAAGCCTTCAATTCAAATCAATTCATTTCATTATAGCTTTCTGAGAGCTTTTAATTTTCTATGGTGCTTTTTAAAGAAACTTTCCGATTTTATTTAATTTTATTTATTGGGAGATAAAATAGATTTGATAATGAATAAATTAATATTTTAATTGAAAGCTTTTGATAAGCTTTTGAAATTTTCTCAAACCTATCTCTGACAATTTTAAATTTCAATTATTGGGATTGAAAATAGATTTTAAAACGAGTAAATTTGAAACCGAAATGTCCATGAAATGACCTAATTTCCACGAAAATTTCCCAGTCAAAATTCAATCTAAAGTTGATAAAAATATTAGTCAAATGGTACAAAGTTATTACAAAAAAAATTTGAGTTAGCAATTTGCAGCAATAAAAATTAGTTAGACTGCACACCGCTGACTCTATATATATTGTATCTGGCAATAAATCCATGATCCTTAATCGGCTACGAATATTCAGAATAAACTTTATACTAAAATGCATCGCATTCAATGATATTTCAAAAGATGCATATAACTAAATGTCAATTCAACATTCTAACTAATGCATTTATATTGTTCTTGAAAGCGGTTTGATTGCAGGCAATAATATCATTTCTATTTAAACCTAGAATGCATTTCGGTATCGCCTGTAATATAGCTATAAGTTAAATGCACATGATTAGATTCCCACATCTTTTTAAAGTGTCATCTAGCTTATATGGAAAACTACATTCAGATATACAATGTTTGGAATGTAGAAAAAAACACCTGGATTTATTATCCTAAAAACATTTTCTTTGAATTTAAATCGAATCTGGTATTGGAAAGGATATGTTGGAAAACCTGAAATTTATTTTCAATATAAATTAAGTTATATGTAATAAATTTTAATAAATTCCAATCCATGATAACATTTTTAAGGATATTAAATATAATTGAAAAGAGAAATAATTATCTTCTATTTTCTTTTTAATTAGGCAATTAAAATATCTATTAGTAAATGGTAATCATTAAGCATATAACATATATAACAAAAACAGCTATTATATGACTCTAAATTCTAAAAGATTAAATATTCATAAATCTACAATGCTTCTGTATATTATTCGCATAAATTAGCGTATTTAGCTAGTATTATTCTAAAAACCTATAAATTCTAAATTTATGACCGGAGTGCAAATAAATGCAGAAAATGAGCAGATATATCCACGTATATAAAATATGTTATCCGAAAATGATTTTACATAAAAGGGCAAAGTTTATTTTCATCCATTATTTAGTTTTCAGGAAACAGGATATTAAAATAGGATATATTATTGATCAGAAAATATATACTATATTTACATAAATGAGGAACAATACGCTTTTCTGGCAGGGAAAATACTAGAATGGGACGATATAGTTATAGTAGGTCAGAATGAATGGTATATATAATATTATTATATACCAATGGTTTGTAAAGAACATCCGATTTAGGGACTAGCATAATGACAATCTTGGCTATTTGCCCACGTTAAGTGATGCCAGTTACAGTCACGTTCTATGCTGGCGGTTAAATTGAACCAAAAAATAAAAACTACTGGAAACTGATATGTTATATTCGTGAAAGATTTCCTTAATCTTCCTACATGGTATTTTATATGGACTGGTTCTGTCTATCACATAATAAGGATATTTACAATCGATTCGATTGGAAATAATTCGCATTTTTCTTATTTTTTATTTAAATAGAAAAGTTAACATATCGAAACTAATCTATCCAATGGAAGTTGCCAAGGTGAAGATAGTTCGGCATATCGAATATAGATGAGAAACTAAGTTGAAATATTATATTTTGCATATAGATTTTTATAATAACCTTTGAAAGGTATTATGAAGGTTGTAACATATATTTCCTCAATAATTCATATCCTTCAAAATTATACCGTAGAGTCCCTATTTTACACATTACAAACATATAAACATTATAAGACTTTAAAAGGGTTTCAGGAAATATTTTCAATTCCCATCGGATGGAAACTTTGTTATGGTGAAAATTTATTCATTCATGGTATTTTATTTGATATCATGTTTGGAAATGGGAAACCTTAGTTTTCAGATGGGTATAATAAGTATGTCTTAAAGACTACTAGACGATATCTAAATATATACCATATTTCCTTATTTGTAACAAAATTTGTTATTTTCTGTTACATATTATTGATTCTCATAAGATTACTTATATGTTATCAAACCAATATCAATAGAAATGTATGATTGGTATTAAAATCAATACAATAAATTATTGGAATGAAGGTAATTTATCGTTCATTTCCTTGGTTCATTTTAAAGAAATTTACTTTTGATATTGGAATTTATAAGAAGCTTTTATTTATTTTAATTAATTTATTTTAAAATTTTAAATTATTTTTCATTATCTGATTTTTCTCCATTGGAAAAATTTTTCCCTAGATACTTTTAATCAAATTAAATACGTCTGATACATTTTACTGTAGATTGGAAAATTGAAAAAAAAGAGATGAAAAATTTCAATCAACTAAATTATTATTTTCAGGTTCATAAATCTCATATAGAAAATGTATCGAATCGCAAGGACTCATACAGTATACAATAAGAAGCTTTAATCAAAGAAATTGGTATACCAAAGTGAGTAGAATTACCCAGCAACGTTTGGGTATTAGCAACTAATGCGAATTGAAGAGGTAGATAAATAATAAGTATAATTGGAGTATATGTTGTATGCAACTCCTAACGGTAGGTACAAAGCGAATATATATTTGTCAGGTAAGTTGAAAAAAAATTATCCTAACGTTTTTAACGCAACTTAACATAACTATACTTCAGGTGAGACATCCCAATCGGTATTTTTCATATTTGGAAGGATATATCATGAGAGCCGAATTAGGTAGGTACATGATCAAAAAAAAAAATTTGGAACAGAGGTAAGTATTGTATATGCTCTAGAAATCCAAATAAAGCTAAAGATTTTTGAGATAATAGTAAGAACAAACCGATGAATTTTCTATGCCTGAAATCCTTATTACGACAGTAAATGATTTATTAAAGGAACAATAATTAATTTAATTAAAACAAAAATATTATTTTCAGTAATTTAGAATTATACTTTATTTATTAATATTTAACAAATCCATTTCTTATATTAATTATACATTTTAATAAAATAATTTCGAAATAGAACTCATTTTCCTTACTTTGTTAACGAGTTCTCTTTAAATCTTCTTAAATCTTCATTACTTTTTCAGAGTTAGGCAAATGCTACATTTAAGATCGCATGTGCTAATTGGAGGTGTGATAATCAGGTGATTATCTTCGACACATTGGTTCTAGTATGTAACACCATACCTAGATGATTGCGATGTCGATATCACGCGATTTTCTCGTGATGTTTTCAGATGATTAGTTTGTGCGTAACAAATCATATGATTATTAATTCAAATATTCATTACATTGGTTATTTATGTTTTAAAATTGAATTTAAAAAATCAATTATGAAAATTATAAATTTTCGCAAGATCTTGGTCTAGTTCTTTTGCTATAATTGGGAAACTTTGTGTTTAATAGCTCGACTTATGAAGATGCTTAATGTTTGAAGAAAACCCTACAATTTCATTTCATGTTATCAGATTCTCTCATTTTTTAAGGGAATTTCCCGGAAATTTAAGATTCTCACGGAACTATGAAGACAATTTTCATAAAATTCAATTTTTTGGAGAAACTAAATCAAATTTGGAAACGTTGATTATTTTGAAAAAAATTTTAAAGTAAAATCTCTTCAAAAATGACTTATAGAATTAATTTGCCATCACAAGATTAAAAAGTCTTTGGAAAAAAAACAAAAATCGAACGAATTCAATGAATTTTGTATTGCCTTTTGGCATCAATTTTGGCCAAGATTTTAAAAACTAATAGATGGATTTTATTAAAATATAATATTGTTAGAAAATAATATTTGGTAGAGGTAAAAATAGACTTAGGCAATAGCACAGAATCTCTTCTGAATGTAATACAACCAGATGAAAATCTGGTATCTGGAACACCAAATTCTTTTGACACCAAATGACCAGTCAAAAAACCAAAATTTTGTTGCCATCAAATTATCAAAATAGATACAAATCGGTAACAAAACCAACTCGAATATAAATTTCTAAAAAAACATGTGCGCTTAGACCACACTGCTGAAGTGAAACTTCTTTTGGACAATTTAATTACATTCGTGTTTCGTTTTTGGGTCGAAATGGATTCTGGTTAGAAAAAAATTCTGGGTCACCTTCTAAGAGAGAGAAATTTTTTTGTTCCAAATGGTTTTTGGGTCACCCTGTAAGAGAAAAAATTTTTGGGTCACGATATCAGAAAACAAATCACCCTGTATTAAATAAAAATTTGGGTCACCCTGTAAGAGAAAAAATGTTTGAGAAAAAACATTTTCGGGTCACCCTGTAAGAGAGAATAAAATGTGGGAGTAAAATTTTTTTTGGGTAACCCTGTAAGAAAACATATTTTGGGTCACCCTGTTAGAAATTGAATTTTGGGTCACCCTGTAAGAGGAAAAAATTGTTGGGTCATCATGTATGAGAATAAAGTCTTTGAGTCAAAAAATTTGTTGGATAACCCTGTAAGAAAAAATTGTAGGGGTCACCCTGTAAGAAATACAATTTTGGGTCACCCTGTAAGAGAATAAAATTTTTGAGTAAAAGAATTTGTTGGGTAACCCTGTAAGAAAAAAGATATTGGGTCACCCTGTAAGAGAAACAAATTGTTGAGGAAAAAAATTTTTTGGGTCACCCTGTAAGAGAGAATAAAATTGTTGAGTATCAAAATTTTTTGGGTAACCCTGTAAGAAAAAAAGTTTTGGGTCAGCCTGTAAGAGAGAAAAAAATTATCTAGTGCAAAATTGTTGGGTCACCCTGTAAAAGAAAGACTTTATTGGGTCACCCTGTAGCCAAAAATAATTTTGTCTTCAGTATTTGGGGTCTGCACACTGCACCTGCATTTCCTACCTCAATTTAACTGGTTTTGACGTCTAGACTCTAGATGTTTGACTTCGGTACAGAAGAACCTCGTTTATTCGAGCCCCGATCCAAGCCAAACGTCCAACCAACTTCCGTTACATCAATTTCTGGTTTACCCTCGGCAAAGAAGTTTCACTTCAATAAATCAAAAAATAAATGAAATAAAAATATAATAAAAACAAGAAAAAGAGTAAGCTTACTGAAAGCTTTTCCTCAAATTTTAAAATTGCATAATTTTTAATATAGTTTATTCTTTATTCATTAAATTTGAAGTTTTTCTTCAAAAGCTCGGTGAAAACTTAAAAGCTCTATAAAAGCTTTTGATTCTATATACACATAATATAATAATATACGGCTTAAAATCTCTTTTTCATCCAAACAATTTTATGTAAACAACATTTAGAAATTTCTCTATCAAAAGCTTTCAAAGCAATATAAAAGCTTATTGAAATTCTTGAATTAAAATTAAAGTTGGCATTTTTGAAATCTATTTTCTATCCGATTAAATAAATTTCAATCAAATTTTCTTAGAAAGTTCGACGAAAACTTAAAAGCTCAAAGAAAGCTTTAAATTTAAGATATAATTTTATTCGTTTTGAAACTACCGAAATTTCAGTGATATAATTATTTTGATGATACAAATATACCTTAATAACAATCCTTATATAGTAATTCGTACCTATATATGCTCTGAAAACCCTGATACATTTAACTTTACTTATCATAGGGGAGGAAGATACATAATATTAACATCAATGTTTTCTAAAACAAACGTATAATTTCCATTATTCATAATGATATCAAAATAGTTGAGGGCGAATATCCCAACTAACATATTTCATTAAAATAATTCTAACAAAGAACACATTGCCCCTTCATTCACAATTCATTATCATCCATTTAATAGGTAAAAGGATAATAATCCCTTGCACGTACAATATTACTTAAAGCCCATCACAATACAAAATCATGTGGAAGTAACATACGGACTCTATCGATGTAATAATTCCGCATATGGATTTATAGATTTGCGAGTACAAATATAGAAATTTCATTAAATTTAAGTTAATAATAACGGAATCCTATCCTACATTGTAATGTACTCATTTCAATAGTTGAGCTCTTTAAAAAAGTTGTAAATTTGTTGCAACATGTAATACAGTCCCTAAAATCAATACTTTACGGGAATTTTAATCTTATCCTAGAATAGAACAATACCCTATCGTATGATGAACATGATTGTGAACATATTTATTGTTGGTCCTTGGAAATATTAATTTCGAGACAAGGGATGTTATATTAAACCACATAAATTTCAAATTATGAAGATTCAAAATGAATTCTCTTTAAAACGATATTTAAACGGAAAGGGAAATGTATGGTATGTGAGATGATTGTGACCAATATGTATGGTTTCATGGAATATTTATTTATCCTTTTAAACAATTTTTAAGGAAATGTTTGAATCTATGTAGAATATTTCCTTATCAAAGATTTAAAATTAGCATTCATGATAGAATAATATTAATTCTGGAAGAGAAGTTGATTTACATATTGGTAATCTATTCTTATGATATAGGGATTTTTATTGTCTTCCGTAGGCGATATTAATATTTAAATATTTAAATTCCGTTCATTATCTTAAACTTATTCTTATAATAATCGAGAATATCAAAATGCCACATTGATATAGTAACGGTTCTGAAAGAATTTATGTGGCCAAAGAATTTATTGTTGGATAAGTATGCGAGAAATTAATATCTGATTTTTTATGCAAGATTAATTTCTAGACTTTCGGATAAAAATTTGGACATAAATTGAAATAATTAATCAAGAAAAAAAATTCAATATATGGCATTTTAAGTATATACCATACATTCGGTAATGGATATCAATCTTTAATAAAATTCTGTTCAAAATTCTAAAAATATACGCAATAATTTTAATCAAAATTTATACATCAGACTGAGTTTTTTTTTTCGTAGTGACAACATGTGCACTTGTGCAGGAAGCGCAGAAATAAATAATTTTTCACATCGCTTCACTTTCATATGCAAATTTTCTAACCATAACCATAACCATCATACATAAAATATACGTTTAATAAAGTCAATGAAAAACTTTACTCTGACAGTTTCTGATGAATGGCATTGTCCTTAAAAACTAAATTCATGAATATTTATTGTAATAAAAGAGAGAAAAAACATGAATTTAAATTAGCTTAATTATTGGGTAATAGTAACTGCAAGGCAAAACTTACATACCTACGACCGAAACGCATAGTGTTTCCATATAATACTTACCTACATACAATTTTATTCAAACATGAACATTAAATATTATAATATTCACGATATTTAATGCATGGATTCGCGAGAATTTTTAGTAATTCTCGCTCTTTTTTTAAATTTAATGATATAAAATTCATTGTAACGCAGAATGGCAATTTTTAATGAATGTAAATATGCATAATTTAAAATATATAATATGAGTAAATTATGTATGGACAGAACATAATAATTTCAGCTCTAAATATTATATGTAGTTAGCAATCCTCATTTCTGACTTTAATTATTTTGTTAAACAATATTTTAAGAATATTCTCTTAAGTAAGTTTCTCTTAAGTAAGATTTGAGGAGTTATATTCGTTCATTAAAATTTAAATCTTTAATTTCATGCGTATTTTAGGATTGCTGATATATTTTCTAAGAAATCTAGCATTTATGTACCGAACCTGATATTAAATTTAATAAATAATAATTTAAATTTTATGGAAAAGTTTCTACAATTTCCGCTATATATCCTAAGGTTTAATTCTGCGAATCAAGATTTTCCGATTTCTTAACAGAATTTCCCGGAAATTTACGTTTCATACAAGGCTGTCAGGAAAATGTGATCAAAACAACGAAAATCAAATAAATCTCGAATTTGTCAATTTTTTCAAAAAATTTTCTTAACGGAAACCCGTTGCTAATTACTAGAAATAATTTGTCGTCATTAGATTTAAAAAAGTATTCTTAAGAAAATTTCGTATAAAAACCGTCAAATTTTATTGAATTTTTGACTTTGAAATATATTAGAAACGGGG
>JANTOP010028460.1:0-12061 GCA_027564815.1 Symmerus nobilis | reverse complement strand
TTAATATTTTTATTTTTATACCTATATATTGAACTGAGTTAAATTTACTTAAAATTTATTATTGAATAATGAAATAAGAACATTAAAAACTGTAAAAATGGTGATTATTTAGCACAAAAGTAACGCAACCCTTATATTTCAATATATTTCTTGCCACCTATAGCGTTGTTTCCTATTACGCTCAATTTCCAGGAACGCATCTACAGCATTATACGAGGTATTACTGTAATGGATATGAATATGTATGAATAAATATAATGAATTATGATAAATTCAAACATCAAATTCTGAGAAAATTACTATTTCTTTAATTGTTTTGTATTTTCATAAATTCAGAGTGTTGACTATTTTTACTACTTTATTGCCGGTATTTACTAATTCTATTTACGTTTACAAATGGGTTTCAACCAACTGGCCGTTAGTACGTTTCGCTACAAGCTTCACCAATCCGACATAATACCCACCATTTTGAAATGATAAACACTCCTTACACAAATTCTAAATGAAACGATCGTAAAATGTAGGAAGAAATATGTGATTACTGGATTGTTGTGTGAAAATTGTAAATTATTACAATTGCACTGGGTTAGACTTTGTACAGTCAGAAGTTGCCATTAGTATATGGTATATTCGCTCAATCACATATTGGAATTAACTTGGAATTAATCACAGATTAACTATTCTCATTACAAAATTATAGTGCTGGACTAAAGAAATTAGAAATATTGATTGGATGAGGTTTATATATGTATATTTGTATTTTCTTTTGATACCTACATTCCTAAAATGTTGATAACTTCTCTGGTTTATGTACTAGAATTAAAGTATACAGAAATAAAATATACTAGTATCGGCGACGATCTGGCAAAACGGCGAAATCGCCAAAATCTCAAAATCGAGATTCTGCTTTTGAGTGAATTACCATGTCATGGTTATTCATTAAAAAGAAAAATGTTGATTTTGAAATTTTGAAACGACGCGTTTTCGTCGTTTTGCCAGATCGACGTCGGTGTAATATAATTGTTGATCAAAGTGCAAAATGGGTAAAACTATGGGAAACATTTTTCTAATTACACTCTGTATTATAGCAAATAGTTAAATATAATTAACATAGATAATCGTAATCAAATGAGTTTACAGTTTAATGTAATTAGAAAAATCAATATGATTTAAGTCATAAATCTATGACAAATTTATCTGATTAAAGAACCAAAACCCAAAATGTTTTTAAAGCGACACTTTAAACTTGTAGGATTTAACGTTTTTTTTCTTCTCTTTTTATTATCGCTCTATTGACATCATTTAGATTAACAGAAATCTTAATCCCTCATGAAATAATCAGAAAGCAAATAATATTTAAAGAAAAGTAAATACTAATGAGTTTTTGGTTAATGCGTATTATCTAAAAAAATGTAAAGATAAAAAAATATTGACATAATGTATTAATTTGGAAAATAATTATTTGTTTTTTATTTGTCAATAAATAATTTGGTACAATTTGTTATTTGTATATTATTCCAGATCGTTATGAGTATATTTTTAAATAGCATATTTGAAGAATCATATAATTCGCTAACGTAAATATTTTTAATAAGACAATTATATGTAATATGAGTGTAGCATAAAATACACACTTTAAGAACCAAAAATTAACAAATTTGTGATATGAAGGCGTTAATGGTGGGACCTCTTCATGGCATAATGGAAATGGCGACTGCCTTTGAAGATTGAGGTTGCAAGTTCGTCGACATCACAAAAAAAAATATTATTATCTCAATAATTTGTGATCGTCACAATGATCGAACTTGAGACCGCGTCAAATCGGATGGTGACGTAAAGCTGGCGGTCCCGTGTATAAGAATATAAGTATTCTTATGCATAGACTCCTTTTGTATTGTGGTATCATCGACATTGGGGTATCATCATCAAAAACAATACACAATCCATTGCTATTAAATATGTAATTGGTCAACAGCAATGGATTAAATTAAATGATCAAAATAAAGAAATAACAAATACGGCTGATCGCTAGATTGACTACCTAGCCTCAATCGTTAATAATTGTAATAAGTCACAGAAACTTCAATATGGAAGCACCTGTGCTCCCTCGAGGAGAAAAAGGTATAGATGATGATTAATGGTGGCAGCTACTTAGGGTTGTAGCACCTAGTCACATAAATTGCATATGTGGATATTGCACAACACTCTCCAAGTCAAAATATGTAGTAAGGGGTCAGATATGTATTACTAGTGTCTAGTTTAACGAAAGTATTATCGTTCGGAATATTTTCTTTAATATTGAAGAACATTTCCAAAAAAGTTTTAAAATTTCCTGGAAATTTTAATATTTGAAAAATATTGAGAACGTTGTTGGTTCAGGAAGTTGATGCAAATTCGTTAAGTTTAAAAAATGTCCTTAAAGCTCTGATTCTAATCGAATTAATTCTTAGATTTCAACAAAATGTAAGTACCAATTTCCATAATTTCCTGATTTTAAATATATATTTAATGTTTGCTTGCATAAATTTATAATGAGATCCGAAGTACATTACCACTAACGACCCGCGACCTTGGAAAGCTCAAATATAATCCAAATAAAATTTTATAAAGACAAATAAAAGACAAACAGATAAAATTAATGATTATATTGTTAAAGATAATTGAAAAATAATGAAAAAAATATGAGATGGAAAATTCAGTTTATATATTAAATTTAAATAATAAGCTTTCTCGAGTCCAATCAAATGATTAGTAAAGGGCGGAGCTCTTTACATAAATAATTTTTATTAATATAATTTTACATTTAATTCATGAGTTAGAGGATTTACATAGAGGATGTATTTAAGGTTAAAATTTAATATAAAATATAAGATTACACAACTCCACATACAATGAAAAATATGTCCAAAAGTTCCACTTGATATGGTACATTTGCCTGTTTTGTATACTCTGGTCGGTAACTAACAATAAATAAATATATGAAATAATAAATTAGGTTAATTGAATAAAAAAAAGTATTCTACATTATATATTCTATATATAAAAGTATTAAATGAAAATAGGAAAGCGCTGGCGCTTTACGAAATGGTATTAAAAGTTAAAAATTTCCAATTTGTATGAGGAGTTTTAATGTCCTTTTTTAATATATTTACTAAGAGCTTATGCTCTGTTCGGGTGATCCGTGCACTAAATATTATCTTTCTTTATGTAATTTTTTCCTTTTACCTATTTACTACAAACAACACCCTAAAATACGATTATGCACGAATTATAATCAGTTACAATAACGCGCAATTTCACTATCAAATTGCGAAAAATGTAAAAAAAATATAATGAATAAAAATTGTGTTTATATATTCAATTCAAAAAAATCCAAAACAACATCATAATCGTTACGTGTAAAAGCTTATGATTATTTACTTAAAATCTTCTACACCAACATAACCGAAGAAACTGTCCAGTTGTATTTTAAGAATAAAAAATGTAACGGTATTGCGCTGTAAATCTATATATTAAATTCCCGCCAAAATAAAGGATATCGAAAAGGATATATTACTACAGTCAATTACGAATTGGCTACCAGTTATACATTTTGTTATACAATCGGGCTATTTCAAATATTATGAAAAGTCTTCTAATATGATAAATAAGCTAATCATATTTTATTTCAATTTATTTACTAATATGACTGGAAAAATACTAAGGTAAATAAATGACCGCACATATAATATAAATATTACACACCACAATATGTTTTGCATAATACATATCATCGTCAACTGCATCAAGTAACTTCGTAACTTCCTTTTATAAGCTACTAGGAAGTACCTACCTTCAAAAAAATATCTTGGAAGAAGATTAGGTACATTCCTCTCTATACAAAATTCCATAACTAAAATTATTTATAAATTTTAATGTTTAAAGCTTTTTGAAGAAACTGATGTTTAACTTTGCCTAAAAACTTTAATAAATGGCTTTTTCCGATCATTCCCGAAATTTCTCCGAAAATTATCGATGGTTTCACCAAAAAATACCCAATATTTACTATACGTTTTTAAAGTTCCTTGGACGTTATTCGTTCTCATGGCGACTTATTACGATCAGGATAATATGGACTACATCATATTTCATTTCCACCTAAATTTAACCGATTTCTCTATTTTTCCATTCGAGTTATGCAGCGCCCTTCGTCGAGAGCTAAAGAAGCATATTATTTTCATTTATCAGCTGGATTTATGTAGCCAATCTCGTCGGTAAGCTGACTTTTTAAAAAAAAAAAATTTTAAATGGTAAGTAGAACGATTAATAAAATTAATTCTATACTTTAAGAGATTATCCATTTAAAATCCCTAATGTTCCTATAAAAAACTAAATGGCAATACATAATCCAACCCATTCTGAATTTATTATTTTATTTTTGTGTGGCACTGTACGCACACATCTGTTTCTTGCCATATACAAAATAATCATGCCGATAAGATTCGGCTTTTATTTTGGTAAATTTGTATGAGTTTAGTTGCGCGTCAACTACCGGTAGCAGCAGACGTAATAATCGAACGGGAATAATATAGTTGGTTTATTCTGGCAAGGAAAATGCACATGCTGCACAACAACTTAATGAAAGAAATAAATGCAAGAAATTTCGATTAGTTTTATATTTATTAATTAAATGTTAATTAATGGTATTGAGAACGAATGAGGAAAATTTAAAAATCATTAGTGGAAATTGTGTATATTCTAAATTCATTTGTTTATTTATTAATGATTATTAATTTTTGTGATAAGAAAATAATTTGTTTATCAAAAAGCAATAAATTTTAAAATAAATTCTTTTTTTTTATCAAATTAAACTGAAGCTACTGAAAAAAATTGTATAAATTCATTTTGAATTAAGAGCGTTAAGCGAAACATATTAATCCACCTTACCCATAAACAATTAATGAAATATAGAAAGAAAAAAAAGTAGGCAAAAAATGTATATTCGTTAATTAAAATTTAATCGGTATACCAGAAATTTCTTATCAATTAAAATAATCGATTAGGTGGTTATACCCTAAGACTTTTTATACACTAAACATTGATATTAAAACGATTAATTAAAATTGTGTTTGATACGTATAAGAATAAGGATTTTAAGAAATAATCAAATAGTAAATTTGGTGATGTGACATTTTCCTTTTAACCAATTTTATAAATAAATTTTAATAATAAAAAGGAAAATAAAAATTGTCTTTCATGTAAAATATATTTTCTTTTGTTCAATTTAAATTGGCATGGATTTTCAAAGTGCAATGGAAACATTTGCTGAAGCATGGGTTGCAGCTACCGCTGGACATCAGGTAATGCTTATTATCAATAAGGATTAAATTGAATTAATTATTTTATGAATTTTTACGAAAGCCATTTCAAAGGTCAATACTTTCTTAATAACATAATCTCCTTATTATTTAAAAATAAAAATAATTTTTTCTTCAAATTAATTCAATTTTTTTGCATTTTAATTTAATTTTTTTCCTCTTCGGTATAAATTAATAAAAAAGATAATCCAGTTTTTTATAGAACAAGTTAAGAAAAAATCTCCTCAATATTATTAAGACTTTCTGACCTTAATCAGCTTTAACATAAAAAACATTTTTTTTTCGGATTAATTAAAATTGTAAATTTAAAAATTGACTAATAAAAATTATTATGTAATCAAATATGGATTTAAATTGATTTAAACAAATCTCCAAAGAGTCACATTTCTATATATGCAGTGAATTTAATCCCGCACATGGTATTAAATAGAGGAAAAAAATTATGAAAATACAATTTAATATCATCCGCATCATAATAATCATCCTTTCCACCGATCCTCAAATCCATTAATAACAACAATAATACATAGTAATAATAGAATAATCCATCCAAGTACCATTGAGGATTTTTAGTATATTTTCAATAAGTCTTTCTCACCATTACACTTCTATTGCAATTACAGACGATGCCATTAAAAACCCTCCATTTTTCTGAATATTATAGTTCTGTAACAAATTTACCAGTAATTAATGCTGATACATCACCTTGTCCGGATAATTTCTAACTAGAGAAAAAGAAAGTACACAAAGTTAGCGCGCTATCGTTCAGGACAAATTACGCTAATAAATCCATTAGTCCGTATTATTGGAGTGATTGTTCCATCAATGCTAGATTCAAAGTTAAAATTAACAGGATGATAAAAAATAAAAATGGAAAATTTGGATTGCCAAGCATTAAAGGAGGATGTTTATCAGAATTTTCGAGCAAAGCCTCTGAACTAAAATTAACAATAAATTGAGCAGAATAATATTGATGGTGGAAACATACCAATTGCTTCCACTATAATCAACCAACTAATATATTACATGTTTTGACATTCTAATAATCAAGATATAATGAGTATAAAGTAGTTAACTTCAACAAAATAACAAAAGCTAGAGACTCTACCAACCCAAATTTTAAATAATTATGAAGTTTTGCATTTAAAAGTCATTCAATCCAATGGCTAAATAAATAACGTTCTCCGAATTACTCGCATTACATTCAGCAGATGAGTTGTCTTTTTTGGATTGTTTGTCAAGCCATGCTATCGTCTTTTGAATTGACCGTGGATGACGTTTATTCTGAACTGGATAACCATAAAGAACAATTTTAACGTTAAGATGTGTTAGCAGATAGGATATAATTATACTCAAATAATATTCGTTCTAATACAAGTGTTACTCCTACACTGTTTTCCCTTGCGGAAAGAAAATGCCATAGCCATATGTAATGTTTACTGATACTATCAACCTGTAAAAAAATATTTAAATTTCGTAGAGCCTATTCACGTCCCTAAGATAGCGACAACGTTTGTGAGTGACTTATTTTAAGAAAAATCATATCTTGTTTACTAATCATACCGATTACTAATATTATACTAATTACTTTACTAATCATACCGATTCATTGTAATAATGGTTCAAGAAGCTATTTCACAAGTTTTTAAAAATTCGTTTATATCCTGTGCTGTGTAAGATAGCTCTTTTCGATTAACATACATATTTTCGCAAAGGTTGCGAATCACTTGAAGACGATCAATGAAACGGCGATACAATTAAAAAGTTGGCGATGACAATGGAAGTGTCAGAATGATTTCTGATGACTTGCACATAAACCGAGACGTTGCACCAAATTATTACGGAGGAACTACGCACCATCTCACAATGTCACGCCCATTTCTAGCCAAATCGAAATCAAATCTGCGTGTTCGACTCGATGTATTTGCTTGATTTGGCAATGTCGACTTCTTTCTCTTTCTTTAACTGAAATTAGTACTGGAGAGTGACCTATTCGAGGACGTTAGATTGCCACTCATTTGCATCAGATTGAGTCTCTGTCAAAATTGAATAGATGCGGAACTAGAGTATGTAACACATCACTCAATAAGTTTCCGGACTGACATATAGATGGCGCCACTATACAATAATCCTATTTACTATTCGAGAGAACCATCTTTTATAAGATATGTGTCAAAATTTCATGACATTCGGACCACGCGTTTTCATTTAACAGCTGTCAGTATGCAACAACTTTCGTATTTTTGTGAAGAATGGATAAAAAAGAATTTCGTGTGCTGATTTAGCACTGCTTTTTGACCGGAAAAAACACGACTGAGGCCAAGCAGTGGCTTAATAAGTATTATCCGGACTCTGCCCTAGGAGAACCAATCGTTTGTGTCTGGTATAAACAGTTTAAATTCGGTCTTACGGACACTTCAGACGCTGAACGCTCGGGACGCCCAAATACGGCAGTTGTTCCAGAAAATGTTGTGAAAGTGTGAAAAATCGTTTTGGGCGACCGCAAATTAAAATCGAGGGAGATTGCTGAAGCTGTGAAGATATCTGAAGGCAGTGCGTTTACCATTTTGCATGAACATTTGGATATGATAAAGCTATGCTCAAAATAAGTGCCGCGTTTGTTAACACCGGAACAAAAACAAAATCATTTAGACGATTCGGAGCAGTCTTAACCGTCTTTAACCGCGATAAAACCGAATTTTTGCGTCGATACGTCACAATGGATGAATCGTGGATCCACCATTTCACTCCAGAGTCAAGTCGGCAGTCGGCAAGCGGTGAAAGCCGTCCGAAGCGACCAAAGACTCAAACCTCGGCTGGCAAGGTTATGGAATCTGTATTTTGGGATGCTCACGGTATTTTGTTTATTGACTACCTTGAGAAAGGAAAAACGATTCACAGCGAATACTACAAGGCATTATTGGACCGTTTGGCCGACGAAATAAAAAAAAAAAACGGCCCCACATGGCGAAGAAAAAACCACTTTTTCACCAAGACAATGCACCGTGTTACAACTCTATGGCTACCATGGTGAAATTGCATGAACTACGCTTCCATGAATTGCTCCCCCACCCGGCTTATTCTCCAGATCTGGCCCTAGCGCCTACTGGCTCTTCGCGGATCTCAAAAGGATGCTCCAGGGCAAGAGATTTTCGTCCGATGATGAGGTGATCGCTGCCACACAGGCTCATTTTACGTAAAAAAACCAGACAGTCATGAAATCAGTCCGAATGTCATGAAATTTTGACACATATCTTATAAAAGATTGTTCTCTCGGATGGTAAATAGGATTTTTGTATAATGCTCTATATGTCAGTCCGGAAACTTATTGAGTGATGTGTTACTTCGAATAAACAACGAGTTTTAAAAACATTTAAGTTTTTGCATTTTGTGAAGAACGTTTGAGTGGATACACTGTGTGACTGTAAACTGTAAAACTTTGACTTTGCAATATAACACCTTCATTCACTCGTGTCTTCAATTTAAATTCGGCTGAAACCTCCCAAAGTCAGGACTTATTAATTATTTTAATTATTATAAAATATCATTAATCACAATTTCGTATAGTTAATATTATAATAAATTGTTACACAAAACCCTCAAGAACTAAAATTACAGAGATAACACCTTCTTGCAATTGCCGTATCAATTATTTATATACAAATAGGAAAAACAACTTAATAAATAGCGAATCAAGTAAGCATTCTGAAAAACAATAAAATGTTTTGACTCAATTATATGATGAAAGCAAAATAATATATCAGAAAAGCTACGGTTTGAGGGAGAGAAAATGCTTGTATTTTTCTAAGCTATAAGCTATTTGATTGTGGAATGGATTGGTAAACTCGTTTAGTAGGAACAATTTTTGCACCAAGGGCTAATTCAGATATTGTGACTAAAATTAAGATTATATCTAATAATCTTATCCGAACGGCACAGTATCGGATATAGATTGAAGGCAATCCTGTATGCATAAATTTGAACCTACAAAACTATTTTCTTGTGAATCATCTAGTTCATATAAATTCTAATATCTGAATTCAAAATTAACAAATCCATACAATGTAATTATATACAACATGATTAATTATGTCTGTAGCTTATCTTCAGATCAACACCATGTTATTCAATAATTATTTTTTATATACAAAAATAAAGCACATTATTTATAGTGTCTGTGTCGCATTTTTAATGACTGGAAGTGTAAATGGTTAAAATAAAATCATTATTTTCTATCAATCCAAAACTTTTAACTTCGTGAATACAAGATAATTTTATAGAAGATTAACTTGTTTCAATACTGTAGGTATAACTGCGTAAGCATTCCTCCTTAAAGACTAACGATGATTAAAGCTCATCCCATTAAAATGTATTATAAGAAAACGAATATATGAGATGGAAAAAAAAATGCTTAAATAAATTCACTTTTTCCTTTAACCATCTCCGTTTTTCAATCCCATATAATACCAGCACATGGGCTTAACACATACATATCAATAGAAATAACATTAGAGAGGTATTTAGTCGGATACAATATTACGAAAAAAAAAATCCACACACATCATAATTTATAAATAATCAAAAGAAAAAAATTTGAAATATAACGTAAATCTCGAAAATAAATTTAATCCCGGATTAAATATAATATTTCTTGAACGCAACACATTAATTCTAAATACACTTTTCATATATAGAAGATACATTTTGTATTAATGTATTGTTTTTAATCTTTCCAATCCGAAACGTACCCATCACAGATCCTCTGAATAGCTTGGCTTTCGAATCTTTTATATTGAATATAAAAAATTAATAAATTTAGATTAGACATTACAGGAGAATTAATTTTGGGAATGGAAAAATTGCGAGAGATTAAAATAAAAAACGGATTTTTTAAAATACGTTTTAAAACTAATCATCGAGAAATATATAGTTGAATTAATAATATTAAATAAAATGAATTAGCAGTAAATGTAATAGCGACTTTTAAATTGGGAATAAAATATAATATAACCGGGTCAAGAAACGATTATTTCTATTGTTATTTAATATGATCCTAATATCGATATCGATTGATTTTAAGACAATTCATTAAGATAATTTTACAAATCTACCAATAGGGCTATACTATAATTACCATTATCCGATTAGTGTGCCTTCTCTAATCTTTTACACTTTTTCATATCATTCCTGTTTCCAATAAAAGAAAACCTATCGGTTGAAAAGAAATATCACACATCTTGCAGCAATGTTTTGGACAGCGAGTTCATATCCTATTCATACTACTTGTTATCTCGCACCACTACTTATTGGTTTTCACCAAGGGATTTTTACGATCATTCTGCAGATAACTATTTTATTAATTTACAGATTATAATTACACATATAAAATAACTAAAGTAATAAATTCTGCGTATATTAAGTGTGTAGGCTATTTTATATTAGAATTAGATCCATTAGCACTTATTCAAAAATATCGACTTTTGTTTTAAATGTGCATCTATGTTTCAAATTAATAATTGGGTGTGGTTCAACTTGCTATTTATCTGTAGATAAATCTAGATAGATCTTTATATATATCGATTCATTCTACGCATGATTGGAATTATACTTTTCTGATAAGATCGATTTTTCTTATTTATATTTCAACAAATCGATTTTCATCTTCATGATATATCTTGGTGAAATTCATGGTAGTAATTTTCCTCATGTAATTACCCCCTAGGGGCAGGCTTTAAAATTAGAAATCGGTTAAGCTGTGATAGTATTTTTACAACTGTCGTAAGGCATTAAAATCGAGCAGTACTTGTTCCGTACTATAAGTGCCTTTAGATAACAAGGGTAATAATGTATTGACTATCAGTCTCGCATAAAGAGACAATTCGTACTGATTTACTCAGTAAAGTACTTAATTTGAAGGTTTGTACTGATATACAACTGTAAGAAGAAAGTCAAGGAAAAATTTCCTTGTATCGATGTTTTTGGTACAATAGCTTGGCACTTCCGTTTTTTTTTGCTCATCATGGACCTGAGCTTTGATTTTCTTACATTACATTTTTGTTGACTATATTTTTTGTCACAAGTGAGTAAGTTCATTTCATGTTGTATTGATGGGCTGATTCGGAGTCCAAAAATAACAATTTATATATTTTTACCAGTAAGCATAATGAAACAAGCAATATTGCTGTGATATATGTTTGCTTTTTAATAGCGGTAATTGCTATATAGAAGCGCAATTTCAGTGCCACGGCTATTAATTAAAAATTCCAGCGGCTTGTCAACGTGATTTATATGGGTTTGTATAACATAATTTTATATCTTTTTACATTTACTATCTTTGAGTTTCATTAGTGTTAGGAATTTCTTCAAATATTTCATTATCTGAAATAATTATGGCTCTAAATAATGTCTCTAAATCACATATGCAGATGCGAAAAGTTTGTGCGAAAATTATTGATTCGGGCTACTTAATTACAGACGTTTATGTTTTAAGCTAAATTTTAGAAATAAAATTATGTATTTCATAATTAACACTTTACAGTCCGTTCACGCGTTTTCGCGTGTTATGATAGAGGTAACTTTAGCTAAGAAAATACAGGTCCTTTCGATTGATATTGATTGTATATTGAACGTGGTCTTTATTTATACGTTGCAGACCACTCGCGGAGCAGTTCAGGATTTAAAAATATTTCGAGTTAATCTTTTTA
>JANTOP010028449.1:0-12061 GCA_027564815.1 Symmerus nobilis | reverse complement strand
AATTTCAGCCCCCCCCCCCCCCGACAGCGTCGCGTATTTTATGAATGACCCCTAAGGTAAAAGGTCGCTAGGTCGCTCAAACGATTATCACCTTATCTTTAAATTGGAATTAGGTCTCTCATTTCTGTCTTAATCGTCATTTTTGAGGATAGAGCACATTGCTCGAAACGTTTGTTGAAATAATAACATTATTTATGGAATTTGACACATAAACCACATGCATTTGGTTTAGCTGTCACCTAAAATTTGCGGCCAAAATTCCAAAGGAAGCATACCTAGCTCTTTAAAGCCCAATAAATTTACGAATACAATTCTATAAATCTAAGCTTTGCTTCTTTTATACGAAAACGATGTGTCTCAAGAGAAATTAAGCTCCTTTGTATTTTAGATATTCAGCAATAAATTTCCATAATTAAGTAATTGACTCTAGGATGCAATGTAATAGGATCCTAGAAATAGATGGATCTGAGAACTTATGGACCTGAGTCTTAGTAGGGTCCAATATCTGTTTGTTGGTTTCTATGTCACGTTAGAGCGCCTATTATTAGCATTAAGGCTTATCAGAGTTAAGCTGTTAATTATTTGGAGAGCTAGAGAGTAAGAGAGTAAAAAAGTAAAAGAAAGTAGCTTGGGGAATAAGAGAAAGGCTTGTTCTCGTTTATTCTTCTCACACGACCACTTTTGAGGAAATAGTCTCTGATATTCTGTACAGAAAAGTCACCCATGATTCATCCATTACTCATCGGTGATTTCTTCTATTGGAATTTTTTAATTTGTCTTATTAAACCCGTTACCCCGAACACTTAGTCTCATACTCGTTCCTCCGTATCCAAAAATTATAAGTATCTCGTCTTGTGTTTTATATCTCTTATTTCGGCCTATGAATATTCCTAAATTTTCATTTGAATCTTAAGAAACCGATAAATGCTTTAAATGTTTTTAGGAAACCAAAGGGAGAGATCCGAATTGTATTGATGCCAACTCCATAAAAATCGATGTCACAACTGTGATATCGAGACGAATTAACGAATTGGACATTCTTCTGAAGAAGATTCTTAGTAACGATGTATCCATTGACGAGCAACAGCTTTTTTTACAGTATAATGAAAGACCAGATTTTCCATTTCTACAATGGTTTGAGCCAACATCAGAATCGAGTACCGATTTAGAGCAGACTTGTCGCGTTTGTGTTCATTCGATGACGACACTTGAAAAACGGGTCAGTCTGTTTCCTCAAATGTCCGGAAGTGATTTCAAAACGGATTTTGAAGAATTGAATAACATGAATTTGAAGGTATGTAACTGAATTATCTATCGAATCCTTCAATATTCTAACTTTTTTCTAGATATATCGAGATGATGGCCTTCCACAGAATATTTGTGTCCCTTGTGCCACTCGATTGGAGCAGCTGAAGGATTTTCGATTACGTGCTATTAGAGCTCAGCTCATTTTACAGGCTCATTTCAAACAAATTGTTAAGAGAAATGATTTGGAGGATACGTTAGATCCAAATCGACAATCGGAAGATGTTGGTGTTGAGACTTTCAAACAAGAACCACCAATCGATATTTTCGATTCTTCTGAACTAGATCCTCCGTTAATTAATGATTCGAATGATAAAATGATTGAATCAAAACTGGCACCGGCACCGACACCAGAACCAAACATATCTGTTCCGATCGAACTTATAGCGGAAAAGCGTTATGATGATGATTCTTGTTCGAATAAAATCAATTCAGTTCAGTCAACTGAATCAATTGCTTATGGATCAAAAATGAAAGAAGTTGAACGATCTAAAATAACTAGAAAAATTCAAAATGATCCGATGAGTAACTATAGATTCACACAACGTTGTGAAATTTGCAGGACGACATTTCATACATTTGTCAAACGAAATGACCACATGTTAGTTCACAATAAAGGTAACTAAACAAACGTGAATTTATAGAGGATATTGTGAATGGATGTGTGCCTTTAGGACAGGAATGGACAACCTTATCTGTGTAGAGGGCCGCATGAACATGGAAAAATCTCGTAGGGCAACATGATAATAGGGAAAAATATTAGTAGAAAATCGAAGTTCGGCGTAAATCGCCCGTCAAAATTTGATTGGTTGATTTTTTTGAAATTATGAGAAATTACTTTCTTCATTATTCGTTTAAAAACAAATTTACGTTTTTAGATTTTTGAAATTTGGGCGAAAATTTCTGGAAAATTCAGTTTATCTATTAAATGGTACCCAAATTCAAGTTTATTTTTTTGAAAATTGCTATTTTGACATTTAATTGAATATTACGAATGAAATGTCACGAAATTTTCTGTCAAGTGAAATTTTGAAAATTATAAAAATTGAGAAAAACCTTGAAATTGAAAGAATTGTTTGGTAAATCAAGAAATATCTTGAAAATTGGATGGAAAATCATCTACAAATTCATCTAAAATTGAAGTCACGAGAAAACATGGATATTTTCCTGCTTCTCTTTGGACTTCTCCGGAAATTCCAACACCTTATATGAATTTTCCTTACGTATCTCCTCACTGACTTTTATCAACTTTCAACGAGTTGTTGATAATATTTTCATGACTTTCCCTTTCATTATCGGTACTTGTCGGGCTTTATTCCAAAATTTCTAGATGTGATTTTTTCCTGAACCATTTGGGACCTGAAGCGCCCAAAAAAATCAGAGAAAATTACGGATTTGAATAATAGTCCCGAAAAATGTCGTAGAACAGTTGGAAATGGAAATCAATCAATTAGAGTTTCATTTCGTGCTCTACCATAACGAAACGAATGTGACCCATTCACTCATTATCTTCCAATTTTGGTCACAACAAGTCAGAATATGACTAACAAATGGTTAATGCTTGTAATATGGCGACAAAAAGGACAAAAAGTTGGGACGAAATAGTTGGAAAAAGTCTAGCAAATCCAATTTTTCTGATATCTTCTCGAATCTTTTTAGGAGCTTGTCCGGCTTTTTCCGCTTTACCCATTCTTTTTTGACTCCTTCCAAATTGTCATGAACCACAAATTTCCTGAATTTCATTCTAATTTTTGCAGATTATCCGTGGCTCTTCGTGTTTTTTTCTAATATATTCGAAATTCAGAGAACTTCTATGGGTTTTTTTTTCTCTTATTTTCCCGACTTCTCTCGGGTACCACTGATATCTTACGAATTTTTTAGAGGCTAAGAGAGTCCGTCTTACGATAAACTGTTGAATTTTGAAAAACCTGACGTTAAATATATTTTCAAATGCTGCGAGAGACCCGAAATATTGTTTCGATATCACTTTTACTTAAATTCGAGCAATTATAATTTTTTACTCTCCATTCTGTTACTTACTAGCTGGCTTACAACCGGTTGTCGGTTAGGGCCTCTTGCTCTTTGAGCTTATTCTTGCTTACTAGCTTGCTCTTGCTGTTTGCTCTTTGAGAATATTGTGCTGCGAGTATTCATCGCGGTTCCCCCCGTACAGTTTTTTCTAGCACGATATTAAAGAGTAATGCAGCTAGTGGGTCGCCTTGTCGCAGTCCCTTCTCCGTGACGAAAGGTTCCGATTCGGATCCGCGAATTCTTACAGTGGACTTTACGTCTGAAAGTGTTAGCTTGGTTAGGGAAATGAGTTTATGTGGGAACCAAAATTCTAATCATCCCCGACATTCCCTTTTTCTCGAAAAACACTGTCATACGCTGCTTTGAAGTCAACAAACAGGTGGTGGGTTTCTATGTTGAATTCCCTACACTTCTCCAGTACCTGCCATAAGCGGCTACACCGTTTGGTATTCCACTTCTTAAAATGTCCTGAAAGTACTCAGCCCACCTTTTTGTACACTTTCACATCAGCTAATAGATCTATGTCCTCACATAAGAGTGGTTGTTGTTTAAACTCCATCTTGATCGGGTTCAACCTACGGGAGAGGTCTCTAGGCCTGTTTGGTCTATCCAACTCGTCCAAAGAGCTCGCTAGGTTTCTTTCCAATTTGTAGTCACTATGATTAGTTCTAGAGGCACGCAGCAGATATCTGTCGCGAGCTTAATTATTTTCATTAAGAGCCATCTGACATTCCTCACCGAACCACTCATTCTTAGGTCGGCCTGCCTTCTTCCCGCGAACCTCTTATACTATTGCTGGTACACATTAATCCAGAAGTCATCAACTGTGTTGGTAACGCTGCTACTATATTCACTAACCAATCGGGCCTCTAATACACGTAGCGCTGTTTAATTTCTTCATTCCCTAGCTTGTCTGTTTCGGAGCTGGGTGTTTGCTTGATGGGACTGTTTCGCGCACTGACACGAGCTCTGACCAGAATTCATAGGTAATGATCCGAGTCAACGATAGGTCCTCTGCAGCTCCGTACAACTAAAATGTTTGACGTATGACGGCTATCAGTTATATTACATGATCGATTTGGTTGCATGTTCTACCATCAGGAGACCTCAATCTGACTTTGGGTATATTCTTATGTTCAAAATAATGGGCTGCTCACAGTCATGTTACTTTAGGAAATTAGGGAAATTAGGGAAAGTCAGTAGAATTAGGAAAAGCGAAGTGCGGGAAAAAACAGAATGATTCGGTAAACAGTCGGAAATTTAAGATATACAGGGAGAAGTCTCGGCAAAATTAAATTGATAGAAATGTATAACCGAGTCAATCTGGAATTTTCTTGATTTAAACTTACCTTTTACTGATATTTAGAAAATAGTTCTTAGGTTTCGTAGGTTTCTAGGTTTAGTATTACAAACAACTTTGTTCGTTTTACAAAAATAAGAAATCGAGTTAGCAGATGGTCCCGCGGGCCAATTGAATCGTTTGATCGGGCCGCAAGCGGCCCGCGGGCCGTAAGTTGCCCACTTCTGCTTTAGGACTACCTTCGCTATAAGAAAATATTCATATTTGCTTCTATATCTGTTTAGACTGTGATTTAGTCGAGTAGCTCGAGTAGTTTAGTACGTGATTTAGTCGAGTCAATCCATTTTATTCTATATTTTGGGCGAGTAAAGGATAAAATGGATTGACTCGTGCAGGTCAGACACATCAAGTTACTAAATTACTGTTACATGTTACATATATTACAACTAAACCTTTCTTTCGTTGTTTTCAAGGTAAACCTCAATGTTTAAAATGCGATTGTTATTTCGATACAAAAAATGAGTTGACCGGGCATTATAAGGAAGTACATCCAAGCCCATTCATTTGTCCATCATGCAATCGTACCTGTAAAGATAGAAGCCAACTAAATAAACATTTAAAATCGCATAATCCTGACCGTAAATATAAATGTCACTATTGTGACAAAGCGTATACAGAAATGCGACATTTAAAAGATCATATGAATAAGCATACGGGTGCCAGACCTTACTCATGTACAGCATGCGGAAAAAGTAAGCCTAACGGTTAAAAACCCCCAGCTCAGGGTCATGATTTTAAATCGACTTATTGTGCTGGATGTGATTTTAACCTTTCAATTTTAATTTCATTTATTTATAAATTCACAATTTAATTTTAGCATTTCAATCTGGTAATGCAATATCATTACACCGTGCTATATGTGACCCATCCTGTAAACGTAAGACGGACTATTAGATCACAATTCCTAACATTATTTGTTTTGAACCACATTTTCTATCCATTTTCAGAGTATAAATCTCTCACATGCGATCAATGCGGCAAATCGTTTTGTAGAAAATCTAATCTCGACGTTCATATTCGTACTCACACCGATGCGAGGCCGTTCGTATGCGACATATGTGACAAGCGATTCAATGAAAAGGCGCCATTGAAAGCACATATAATGAAGTACCATGTTCCCGAGACAGAAACGAATGGGAGAATTGAGAGTGATGAGACCGGAAACTTACCATTTTATTATCACTTTACTACCAAACCATTTAATTATAAATGTAAAATATGTAATCAACAATTTAAATATCAAATATCGTTAACCAATCATATGAAATGTCATGAGGGTGAGAAGCAACGGAAACATGTGTGCAATATTTGTAAGCAATCGTTTAAGTTATCCAGCAGTTTACGTAATCACATCAATTTGGTACATTTACGATTGAAAAGGTACTCGTATGATATATGTCAGAAAACGTTTTATGTCTTTTAATCATATATTTCAGAACCGCTACGCCAAGGGAACGCTTATACGAATGTTTTCAGTGTGGCAAGAAATTGGGGAGTAGATATGAATTACTCCGACATATCAGAATTCATACCGGCGAGAGGCCGTATCAATGTAAATTGTGTGGTGCACGTTTCATGCAACATTTCGGCCTAACACGTAATGTTAAATTATTAACTTATTCGGAATTTATTCGTCTAAATGTTTTTATTTTTTTGTTTTTCAGAACATATGATGAGAAAAACGATGTGTACGATAGGACGGAAACCTTCTGATTCCTCTGTTATCCAATAGACAAAATATCAGTTTTCTTTCTCCATTCCATATTTGGAATTAAATCTCTTGAATGTAGTTACTTATTGGGGTGCAACTGACTTCATTTTTTTTTTAAATTTGCCTCTATGCAAGCAATTAAATTTGAAGTCTGTTGGCAACGAACTAGTAGGATTCTTAAATATAAGAAGTAACTAAGAAATATAAGAAATATTATAATTCGTAGAGAATTTTATTTTTTATTAAATTCAATTTTTACTTAATTTAAAACCTAAGTTGCTTCGGTCCCATTTACTAATTTCTTTGATCTCAGCATATCGTATTTAGTGCTGATTAATTATTATTAATATTTAATTAGATTTAATTAGTTATTTAATATAATTAATTGAGAATATATTATTTTAAGGCCGGAAATATGTAAAAATATTACGCTTTTACCTGGAGGTCTACAGAATTTCATGACCTTAACAAAATGTTAACATCTTTATTAGTTTCATTGAATTTTGGTAGTCCTCTGCTTAGTTGCTATCAGAAATTTGGTTTGTCGCTTGTGAAAATCCGAATTTCACAGAATTTTATTTAGGGATCGGAAAATGTGATTATGGGAAATTAAATTTAAGGAATCAGTGAGGAAATTGTAGAACAAACTATTTTAAAAACCCCAATCCCTGATTTTAGGGGATCCGGGGGTTAATATAATAACGAAACAGCAGCAAAATTGGTTGTTTTCCGGGAAATTGTTAAAATTTTCCGGAAAATTTATTCGATATGAATTCAAATAGATTAAGATTAAGGGGTCATCTAACAACTTATATGTTAAAAATTCCCTTAAAATTCGACTTGTAGAAAATCCAATAAAATTCATGGATTTTTGATTGAAATTTTCGTATAAGAATTTCTTAAGGAAATTGTTTTTTCAAAAATTTTCTAATCTAACGATGGAAAAATATTTCTAAATTATTTTCCGAGAAGTTTTTATTGAAAAAATTAACCGTTTTGAATTTTTCGTTTTTTTCTTATCAAAAATCGATTTTATGCAATTTTTGTGACTTGTGATCTTGTGGAGAACTTAAGTTTCCGGGAAATTTTCTTTAGAAACCGGAAAGTTTGGAAATAAACGTTAATCTAAATTATTTCTAAGCTATTTTTGACGAGATGTTGTTCAAAAAATCATCCGTATTCGATTTGATAACTTTTTTACTGGTACGTCTCGGTAATCGGTTATAATTTCCCGAAATTATCAAAATTTGAAAATTTCGAAACGAATTCAAATAAGGGATAACTTAGGTGATCGATCAATACCTTAAGGTCAACTGGTCCCCTTCCAACTTATAATTTAAAAATCCCCTAACAGTTGGGATTATAAGAAATTCCGATGAATTTCTAAGAATATTTTTTTTTATCAAAATTATTTTTAATCTAATGATGGCAAATTATTTCTATTCACTTTACAAGGAGATTTTATTAATAAAATTTTTTTGGAATATTCAACCGTTTTTGAAATTTATTTAATTTTGTTCAAATTATAGAGTTTTTCTGACGATCTAGCGGAAAAGGTACGGTTGCGGGAAAATTTATTAAAAAATCGGATAATCTGATTAGGCAAAATGAAACTTAAGGGTAGATTAAAGAAATTGTAGAAGAAAGTTTTTCCAAAAATCCACCTCTTCACTTTATGGGGTACATGCGAAAAACGGTGACTTTTCCGGGAGAAATATATGTTCACTGTTCTTCTAATATTTTAATTCAATTGAGGAACGATTCCTTTCAATGAATTATTTATTAATATTTGAATCTGTCATCTGAGAAATATTCCGAAATTGAATATCCGTTTTGGAAAATTGAATTATTTTGGAGAAAATCGGAACAAATTTCCAGTAATGTCAGAAAATATCGAGAAAAGTCGTAGAAAGTCTGGTTCTTCCAGTTTTGGTTTTCTGGTATACTCCTGGTATCGATCCCTATAAAATCAGAGGGTCAATTTCACGCAAAAATTTATTTTACAATTCTTCACTGGTAACCTTAAGTTAATTTTTATATTATCGGATTTTTCGATTGCTTAACAGAATTTTCCGGAAATTGAAGCCGTTCAGGAACTCATACCGATTAATTTTTATAAAAAAAAACCTCTTACAAAATATCTTTCTTAATTATTTAGAAATAATTTGGCATCATTTGATGGAACATTTTTCTAAAATTGAATTTTTTAGAAATTGTTGAAACCTAAGGAGATCCCCTGACATTATTACGAAACTAAATTTAATGATTTAGGATCGAATTGTTCTTGGTATGCCACCTCATTTATAAAGAGCGAATTCTAACTACAATTCATATTATCCAAGGGAATTAGAATAAGGGAAAGAAAATCCTCGTAGACAAATCTTGAAAATCGAAAAATAAAAATATTTGGAAAAGTTCATAAAAATCCAGTTCATTTTTTAAAATTTTTAGAAAATCGAATTTTATTAAAAAAATTTAATAAATTAGGGAAAATCAACAAATTTGACAACGGGTTTTTAATTTTTAGACCTTTTATGGATTTCATCGAGTTATGATGTCATTTTAAAAATATAACGTGTTGGGTAACCCCTTAAGGATTTTAAATTATCAGTTCGATTAGGTTATTGGCTAAATGAATCGTAATCAAAATTTTAAATTTCTTAATTATCCAAGAAATTAAAGAATTTCGGAATAAATTCCGTGGGGGGAAAATTTCCAAAAATTTTCTTCGGAGCATACCCCCCGTACCAAGGAAACCATGTTCTTTTGTTGTATAATAGCTCTTCTACGAATCTACGAAATTTAGAAGTACTGGTTTGTCAATATATAAATGACAGCCGTTGTCAAAATAATAAATAGAAATCCAAAATACACGGGGATTCTCACTATCTTTTACTGATATTTTTATATTAATTACTTAATATTTGTTTTATTACAAATGGTGAGTATTTTGAATAAGTAACTGACTTATTTTGTTCATATAAGATATTTATTATCTTTTCGAGGTTCAAGCTCATCAGTCCATCCCCTATAGTTATCGACGGTGCATCGGTACCATATTCAAACTCAGTTAATTGACCACTGTAAATTAAGGTCTTCAGAATATTGCGTAGCCTGACACTGCACAAAGATTTATTGTCCATATCGGTGAAATGCTTCCTTGTAAAGTCCCTAATCATACCTCTATTTATATAGAGCTATATGGGTTTCTCTGCTGTTCTAGGATACAGCAGTAATGGTCTTAAAAGCTGGTGTGCGATTCGTATTCAGCATGAGCTGGCGGCGCAGCACAGCACCCTATTCACAAACTTAATATTTGGATGCAATCTGATGAAGTACTTAAAATTCAGGTCACTACAGTTTACCTACATAAATTGATCGCCACTAAAATACCGGCCTACTTATTTAATGAACTATACTACAGGGCTTCAATGGGCACCCGCTATCTTATTCTTCCTATACATTCTGCATCAATAGCTAAATCATTTTTTGTTCGCAGAATACATAAATATAGATACCATTTTCATATGATTTATATGGGCCTCATATATTTGCGTACAGCAAATCGGCGACAAAAAAAATTAAAAATCTTTAATTAATTTTTTAAAAAAAATTTTGTATGAACGCCCCCCAAGCATTTACCATCAGTCGATAGGTATATCGATCGAATCAAAATGTAAAACCAACAAATTTCCCCCCCCCCTCCGCTTTAGACAATTTTCTGAAAAATTTATTTTTAGTGCAAAAGCATGAAAGGGTTAACTTTTTCCAAACTTTTTAAGTTTGTCTTGTAGAGCAACTACCTACGCAACTTTCATAGAACAAACGTTTTTTTGCTGCCGAACAAAATTTTCGGCAATCGGCGATCAAAGGCAAAAATCTCCCAATGGCGCGCGAAATCGCTTACTCCCCCCTTACCTTTTCTTGCATGAAAAAATCAACTTTTTTATTAAGGAAGCCAGCGAAAAAATTCAAACGCCAATCGATTGCTGTGCGAATTCCAATTAATTGAGAAAATTTTTGGTTAACACTTTCTCTCCCGAAACAAAATTTTTTTCCGCCACCGTTAAAGGGTTAACCAAACTACATATTATGTTGCACATCATTGGACGCATAATTATGTATGCAACGACTTTGTAGTACACCATATTCTTATCGAACGCCTTTTTACTACTCTTATAAACAGAACTCGAAAATTTTGTATGCAGCGCCACCTATCTTATATTTTTCTCTGGTGTATTTTCACATGTTGTATATGCGTCCGGAAAATTACTTTTTGATCGGACGGTAAGTAAGGGAGCTAATATGGAAAAACCACTTCGGCATCGAAAAATTTCAAAGTCGATTTTCTCGAGAATATTAGAAAAGTGCGTCGTAATATTTTAGGAAATTCATATTCGAGCAAGGAACTTTTCATATATATAAATAAAAAAAATAAATAAATTCCGACTACAATGTGGTCTCCTTGTTAGATAAAATCCAATGTTTACGAAATATTTAAGTTTTGTATTTTTAACAAACTGTTAAAGCAACTTATGGAGATGTTGGCCGCACGCCAATGGGTAGGGTGGTACAGTAAGTTCGGTTATGTAAGGATCATGGTTTCCATCCCTGTTTTCAAGCGAATAAACAAAGGTAGATAGGTAGAAATAATTATTATACAGCCAAATCCAAAATATATTAATTTTCTGACGGTAGAATTGGCTGCAAATATGCGGTGGCGGTAAGAACTAATCGATTTTATAATAAAACTACATTTAATTTTTAATATATGATTTGATCAATTGAGATATTATTAATTTTTACATTGCAGATATTAGTTTTTTTTTTTAATTTAAATAATTAATATGCATACATTATATCTATATATAGAAAATATATTTAATTAACATGTTTATTTAAATACATTTGGATTTATAGTTAGAATATACTTGACTGCTTTCATATAAATTTCAATTTTTTTTCTAAACAACTTGCAATTAGAAATATTATTTTTCCATATGGTAGATTTTTTCTATAAATTTACTTTGAAGCATTGGGAAATGTAAAAAAAAAAATTAATATCTTCGTTTCAGTGTTGGTAAAAATAATATTTTATATTTATTTATTTACATTTACTTTTTCACCATATGCAACGTGAGAATACTAACGCAAGACGTAGTAGTTTCGTTTCATATAATTCTTTATTAGCAGAATTGGGAGACGGACGGGAGATTCGTTCAGTTTGGTTTCATATAAAATTTGCGCAAATAAAATTTTGTATCAAAAACCGAAGCACCACACACAACACGAATATTCGTTCCTTTTCTCGTGCTTCTCCGCATTTCGTTCACTTTTATTCAACAAAAAAAAAATTTTTTTTTATATTATGTGATTTGGCGATTTTTACTCTTTGCGTCGTTCAGTCGTTCAGTGTTTGTGGCCGTGATCGCAACGTTTAATTTATTGGTAGTAATTTTACTCGCTTCAAATATAGAAATTATTCACAGCAAAAAAGGTGAAGTGAATAATAATTGGAATTATAAATATTAATAATTAAGAAATAATTTTATAGAAATAAAATAAATATTTTATTTATATTATTTTTTTTTTTTAATTTGTAATTTTGGAATTAATTATAAATTTAAGAAAATAAATCAATTATTTAAACGAAC
>JANTOP010028448.1:0-26974 GCA_027564815.1 Symmerus nobilis | reverse complement strand
TAATGAGACGAAACTTTGACACTAAGCACATTGCTGCTGTCATCGCCACGAACGTCAGAACTGATGGGTGGCAATAGCTGGGCAGTGTCAATAGGTGGGCGCTCTCCTTTGCAATATTACTTTCCTACTACCAGTGAAATTAAAATTTTGAAATAAGTGGCGGATAGCTGTATTTTTGTAGAAATATTGTGGTTTTAGTTCTAAATAAGATCTGAAAGTTTCCCATCGATCCGACTTCCGCTACCAATTCTATGCGAGTTTAAAGTTTGCGAAAAACGGATTATTGTGAGTAATTAATCTGGGGATATTGTAATCCTCTGGAATAAAAGACAAGATGATGATGATGATTGTAATCCTCGCAAAAACATGAAATATGTTAGTTTTTTCCATGCAGTTCGATCACCGCTAAAGTAGGGCATAGATGATCCATTAAAAACGACGTTCAATTCACATCGTTTTTGTTATTCATTTAAAATGATCTCTCAATTTCCACATACACAGCTCGTTTTTCATATCAGTTTTAATCGACATCGCCATGACACCTTTAATTCTTATACCGCATGACATTGTAAAAAAAATGAAACACGATCATGTCGACCCCATACACTATCAGTTTTGGAATGAACAATAAGAAACGACGTTCAAAAATCAGTTTCATCCTGATTTCAATCGGTTAATGTAAAACCGTCCATCGTCCATTTTAACCCATACACTATCAGTTAAAATTGATGAGAGAAATAAACGTCGTGTTTAATGGATCGTCTGTGGCTCGTATAATGCGCATAGAGGCCTTCGGATCTTCGTTGGGATGTCCATGTTCCATGACTCAGACTCAATTTTAATATCAACATTTATCATTTTGTTGTTTTTTTTTTTGGCTGGACAATGTATTTTGTAAATTAGAGAAGACCAAAAGAGAGGTGAAAAAAATCGCGCGATTTTGTAAATATGTAAATATGTGTTCTCCTTTTACTTTTTTTTCTATATGGCTCGCTTCGCTCGCACTGGGTATAGCAGCAACCTATTTGTAAGGTTTTCTGTTATTTTCTCAAATTTTTTAGCGAAGTGAGCTAAAGTGATTTGGATAAAAGTTACATTTAATTCTATGTTTATGTATTTTAAAAACACATAAAACAGCCAAAAAAACAGCGAAATAATTCGGCAGCGATATGAACAAACAGCTAAACAAGAACAGCCAACTGATACGGCAGCGAAACGAATACAGCGAAATAATGAAGAGTCAAATAGAAACAGCAAGTTGATGGTATCCCACATTTTTTAATATGCCCAGTCAAACTTCAAAAATGTTTGTATCTTAAATTTTGCGGCCCCAAAAATTAGTCGCCCAAGGCTCCAGCCTACTCAGCCTAGTGGTAAATCCGCCCCTGCCTGTGGCACTTAGGTATGCCTGTCTTTGCATCTTCTCTAGAAGTTTTCTTGTCGTCTTGCTGGCAGTTTTATGCCACCAGACAATTGATGCATATGTTATCATTGGTCTTATTACCATAGTGTAGATCCAAAATAGTACCTTGGGATTTGGACCGCATGTCCTGCCACAAAGTCTCTGACAGATCCATAAAGACAGTCGTGCTTTGATGGCTATTTTCTTCAGGTGTTGGGAAGATGGTTGGCATTCTTAGATTATCCATCTTCCTACTCTTGGTGAAAGTAACGATGTTGGATTTTTTGGGATTAACCCTTCGAAGGGAAGGGAAGTCCCTCCCCTTCGCACCAATTTTGTATAATCGATAGGGCTTCCTGTAGTCGGTCACAAAATGTACTTACCACTTTGCCCCTTACAATGATTACTAGGTCATCTGCATACCCTATGGTTTCAAAACCATTCCTGGATAGGATTTGAAGTAGCTCATCGACTATCCGAGACCACAAAAATGGAGATAGTACACCTCCCTGTGTCGCCACGTCCCGTCCAAGAGTGGTCCTAATTCTACGGGACCTCAGCATGGCCCGTACCCAATCAGGTAGCTCTCTTGATTGAGTCATAAGATGTATTATTAAAGGCTCCTTCTATATCTATAAAGCCCGCCAAGTCTACCTCTTTATGCTCAAGTGTATATTCAATTATATTGACAAGACTATGCAGGGCAGTTTCAGTCGATTTGCCTGCCTGATAAGCGTGTTGATTCGTGTGTAAGGGTTTATACATTAAAGACATACTATTAAAGAGTTTCCTAGTCTTTTTCCTGAGTGAGGAAAGGAGATTATTCCACCATGATACTTCTCTTTTACTGCTCACTGTTTTCAGTTGGCATGCTTGTTCATAGGAGGCTAGGGGGACATCTCTAGGCCAACTATATCTTTTATCTTGCTCTAATCCCAGTGTTAGCTAGGAGATCTCTTTTTGTTGTAGTAAATAGATCCCAGTAAGTGTTGCTAGGTAGGCGGATCTGCGAGACACAGGTACGCTCAGATTTTATATTGAATTGTATATACCTATGACCTGAGCAGGATGACTCGCTTGAAACATGCCATTTACAAATTTTATTGCTAATATAGGTGTTGCTTAATGTTACATCAAGCACATCCTGTCTTATTGAGTTAATAAAGGTAATTACCTTTAATATAAGAATTTCTAGGTTATTCGTATTAATAAAATCAAAAAGGTACTCACCCCTTTGGTTGATATTGGTACGGCTTTATCCCCGTAATTAAGAATGGAATGAAGCAAATGAATGAGTTGGTTACTCTGATCACCCTACGCACTATACAATTAGAATTCAGAAAGTGAAATTTATTTGCAGGAACTCTTAAGAGCCGCCTGCGTATGCCGTATGTGGAATCAAGTAGCTCACAGTAAGCAACTGTGGAGAACGGTACGAATGAAAAATTCTCAAGTGTACGATTGGACTGGTTTAGCCCATACATTAACCAGTAACGAAACGAAACATTTAGATTTACGTAAAATGTTTAAGGCACCCGATACCGAGGATCAATGGCAACTATTTTCGGACAGTATCGCTAAAATAACCGGTCTACAAAAGATTGATATGTGCAAATGTACGACAACAGTTGTTGAACGACTGTTCAAAACGAACAATCAATTACGAATTGTGAACGCAACAACATTAATTGGTGGTCAATTCGATTTGACAAACGTATCGTGTTTGTCCAGATTGATGGCGCTACGGTTAAAATCATTTGATGAATTGCAAATGGTTTCATTGGAACCGTTATCCGAATTGAAACAGTTGAAACATTTAGCCATAACAACAGTACGAGATTTAGGTTTACAAGAAATTGAAGCGATCGGTGCGTTAGATCAATTGGTGTCATTAGAATTGGGTGAATGTTCTAAATTTGACGGACGCTTTGCTGAGGTGTTAGAGAAATTGAATCGCCTAGAGCGATTACGGCTTGAGAGCGGTGTCGATCAATGTTGTACATTCGATATAATCGATACGATAGCTCGAATGCCCGTACTCACCCAATTGGAATTAATTAATTTTGATGTGAAAATTAATTTCGATACACGTCTTGCGCAATGTACAAATCTACGAAAGTTACTGTTATGTCCAACGTACATTACACAATCGGCGACCACCAATCGTATGGTATTGAGTGGAATATTTCGTTTGGCCAACCATTTACAATCGTTCACTTGGATTGTGACAACGGAATTGTTACGTGTCACCGAACTGTACGTTGATCAATGTGATCAAAAGAAACGTGAACCGAGAGATCATAAGATACCGATATTGAAACCGGTACCCGGTCTACATACTGATGATACGGCTATCGTACAGAAACCGTTCGAAGTGTCGCAGGTGGAAATTTTATCATTACAACGGGTGGAAAAAATGTTTGCACAATGTGCACCCTTAATTAATTTTAAATTAATTAATGTACCATATGCGTTGACCTGGCGACAATGTTTAACCGATTCTGTGTAAATCAATTCAGTTGGGAAATGATTTCCACAATAATTGGTTTTATTTATTTAAAAACAATATTGTTTCCTTTCAAAAATAAATAGACTTCATCTATGACGATCGGACGTACGTCGGTTATTTATTTGGAAAGGGAATAAATAATTAAAAGAATTAGATTTTGTTTAAGAATATATTTTTAGCTTTAATAATTAATTTTTACTATCTTAAAAATGTCCCCATTTAGAATAAGAGCAATAAATAAATAATAATTATAATTATTTATATTTGTCAATTCGGTCAGGATTCGCTACCTTTCCTAGAATACACTAATTTTAATATTTAGTAGCACATACACCCAATTACAAATTTTAGTCCCATTTTAACATTGAATTAAAGTAGCGGGAAATTCTTTCATTGGCTTGTAAAAATGATTTTTTTCTTTTAATTCCTTTAAAAATGACTAACATACATAGGGAAAAGGAACATGATCTTGTCCAAATTGATAATGAATAAAATTTCTAATTTAATTACAATAAATTTTAAAAATGTATGTTTTTGGATGTAAAATAAATGATAATTATTCAAATACTAAATACGATAATTTTAATTTTCTTTCTGTGGTTATTTTACATTTAAGAACTAATTTTAAATGTTCTATTCTATTATCCATTGGGTTTTGATTTTTATGAATTCCATCATTAATTTATATCGAAATTATATCGGGATATATCATTAAAATAGGTAAAACGAAATGTTCGAGAATGGGAACATTTCAGGATAATTTTCAAATTCGTATCATCCACGAAAATTCTCTGAGTAATTCTTTGCTTACGTAAATATTCGAAAGAGAACATTTCAGAATTGGAAACAGGAATATTCATAAATTGTCGTGGAAAATTCGGAAAAATTAGAGTAAAGTCAGGAAATAAATTAAATAAAATGTTTCATGATCATGTCTTTTGCTCTGTTAATTTTAAATTATAAAAATAATAAATAATAATTCTATAATCTGTCATATTAAACTGGATCCAATGTGGAATGAGCATAACTTGAAATCTCTAGAAATGTAAATTTACAAGAGTAAAGTTACCCTGAATTTTCTCCGACTTTACCCAAATTTACTAAATTTGTCCTGTTTTCTTTTCTGACGATATGTTTCCCGGAATATGTAATTATTCTTTGTCAAATTTTTCTGACTTTTGACTGAGCTTTATTGAGCTGTTCGGCATCGTGATATTTCCAATATGTTCTTGATTTTTTCATCTTTAAGGGGCATTACTAGTGTGACCAAAAAAAAAGGCGATTAATTTGGGAATAAATTCAAAGAAAAGTATTGCATCAAATGTTTTGAAATTTTGAGGATATATTTGTGTATATGCAATGTAACTATACAGTAAAATAATGAATATTTATCGATTAATGCGCTATGTGGCGAGGCTCCAAAAAATAAAGTTGTCCCACTGCTCTGGCGTAACCCATTAGATCCTATTACGGTATAGTAATAGCTATGTTTTTTTTTTATATTAGAAACTTGCAACCGAGCAAAATCTTCAACTCCTGCAGCCCTTCCAGAAAGCTGCAATCCCCGCAATACTGGTATAAAACTGCAAATCCTGCCACATTAGCATAAGCCTGCAACACCTGTACACCTCTCAGAAAACTGCAAATCCTGCACCCTCTATCAGAAATATTCATATTCTGCAATCATTGAAGCCACCGGCCACTACTGTAATTCTCGCAGAAACTCCTCCACTCCTGCCGCCCTTCCAGAAATCCCTGCAACTCTTTCAGATATATTCATATCCCGCAATCATTGCAGTCACCGGCAACTACTGTAATCCTTGCAGAAAATCCTCCAACTCTTGCGGTCCTTCCAGAAACTCCTGCCTCATGTGGCCCTTCATGAAACTCCTTCCGTCTGCGGCCCTTCCAGAAACTCTTCCAACCCCTGCGGCCCTTCTATAAACCTGCAATTTCCTGAAAATATTGCAGAAAACTGCACCCCTGCAATCCCGGTAAAAACCTGCAACTTATGCGACCCTAGTATAAACCTGCAACACCTGCAAACCTCTCAGAAAGCTGCAACTTCTGCAACACTTTCAGAATATTCATTTCCTGCATTCATTGCAAACACTATGTAATTAGCAATCCCTACAAATTCCTAACTCTTACAAATTCCTAACTCTTACAAATTCCGAATAATTGCCGAGTTTTCACCAAAATATATTCATAATATTCTGAAAAATTCCCAAATATTTCCAAATTAATTCCCAACTATTCCGAGCAATTCCTAAGTTATACAGAATAGTTCTGTGAAGAATTGTCGAGCTGTACCTAAGAGTTTACGAACAATGTCTTAGATTGAATTTTCGCGTCTTATCATAGAATTTCTGTAAAGGAATTCTGAGGCGCTTCCCAAGAATTTAAAAAAAATTTGTACCCAATTGAATGGCAAATTTCGAAAAGGTTATTATGTCTGAAAAATAAAATTTTTCAGGATACGCAAAGAACTGCGGTGGGAGTTTCCTAAGTCGAGTCGATGGACTCGACAAAGAAATTCATACGTATTTTTGCTGCGCAGACAAAATTTGTATGAATTTTTCAGTCGAGTCATATCCGACTTAGCAAACTCCTGCCGCTGAATTTAATTCCAGCTATTGTAAGTATAGTGAAGCTTTTCGGCTAGTGCGGTTGTTGGCCAGGCCATGTCAGGACTTCTTGATGAAATTTAATGTGATCAGCTGGTATATATTGCTGAAGTTTCCATATGTGAGGGCCGACTTGGTACCGGTGCGAACGGTGCAACCAACAAGGCATCGAGCCAGAATTCATTGCTATTTTTCGATATTTTAATAAATTTATTCTCTTCTACCTCGATAAAATAGTAATATGTTAGGTGATGTGGAAACGGGATCGATTTAATGAAATATCTACTTTCAAAGATCCTTAATTTTTCTGAACTAAATCTTTAAATAAATTTGTTGAAATTTGACTTAAATGTACTTTTAAGTTAAAGTACCTAATATGTATCTGAATTTTTAAATTATTAATGTCTTAACCCCCGCAAATCGTCGTGCACAGGGCCTCGCAAAATATCAAGTCGGGCCTGCCTTATGCCCTTCATTTTGAGTTCGTTTATAGGAATCTTATCTGAGTAATATGGGTACTCTGTTAAAGTCGGAAGAGCTACACAATTCCCTTTTGTTTTATATAATATAAATATAATATCTCTTGGCTAAGCTCATTGTTAATATAAGCGCGAGAAATTACTTCACCTCGTTTTCCTGCATGGATTCAAATTCATAATAATTTGTAATTTGGAATGAAACCTTGTCCTTCTTAGCGACTTTCTTCCCATAACATCTCTCGGAAAGCGGTTTTGTCTTAAAATTCGTTTTTGACCACGCCTTGAAATCGATAATCTCAACCGGTGTACTGGATAATTATGGGAAAAATCCTGCCTTCTCTTCTAATTTTCCGCTTGATAGTTGCGAAGTAGCAGTCACAATCATTGTACGAATGACCTCGCTGGGAAAATTAGAGATGTATTTGTAGATTTCGGTAGATTTCAGCCATCGCAGAACAGGTGTAGCTCTTTAATAGTACTCGGAATATTGCTAGATATGTAGTCGTTCAAGAACGAAGCTTTTTCATGGGGTTCATTCAAGCATGACCTTCATGGTAGGAGTAAAGTGCATCTTTTCCGGTCTTGAAATTATGAATACAAAATTCATAAACCCAAATTTGTCTATAGTAAAATACTTCATGTACCGGAAGAACAGGAAGTGGCAAATTCTTCATGCAGTCGAACGATATACCAATGACAACGCTCTATTCCTCTTTACTCCTTTTAGTAATTTGTAGCAGACAAATTTTGACGCTCTACGCTTTTTCCAGTTCCACGCTTGTGGTTTTTTTTTTGCGGTAATGTTGAGATGTGGGTCTTTTGTGCGAATACCTACTTCTTCACATCTTGAACACACATCAATTTGGGGTCTATCAAACCATAAGTTAAAGTATCATTAAAATAGTTTCTAAAAATTAAAAAATCTTAAAGTTAGAGTAGAAGATATTGTTACTTAATCGTTAAGTAAAGAAACTTAACATACAAATATGTATCTTTTGCTAATAGCTCATCATTTAGCTCATCTTGTCTAATTTTCGAAATTGTATAGTAACAAGGAGCAAACAAATCATTCGATACCCCGTTATTTCTTAAGTTAACGATCTGAAATTTGGTACAGATATTCTTGACGGATCTACAATTCGATTTTTCTACATATTTTAAAAAAATTTTTTAATTGAGCAATCAAATTGACTAAATTAAATATTCATTAATTTTTGAATATAATTAACAACTCTACTCCTATTAAATCTATAGTTAAGAGAAATGAAACCTAAAGATACTGTAATGAACTCATAAAATAAACTTTTTCAAAAAAACAACCTTCTGGATTTTAGGGGGGCCGATATAATTGGTTCAAGAAAACGGTGGCTTTTCAAGAAAAAATTACTATTCCCGGGGAATTTGAAATTGGAAATTTTTTTATCTGAATTCGAATAGAGGATGACCTAGGCGATTTATCAATACTATACAGTCAGGGGGTCTCCGTTTAACATATATTTTTAAAATCCCCTTAAAAATCGACTAATTTTCTTACTTCTATTTTATTGCAATTTTTTAATGGGATTTTTATTAAAAAAAAATTCCATCGATTAGGTTGAAAGTTGTTTCCTAAATACTTGAGGAGTTAAACTAAATTTCATTTTCAGCATTTTGGAAAATAAAATTTTTAAGCGAGTTTATTGGCTTTTAAAAAATCCAAGATTTCTCTTGCTGTTTTTTGGTCAAAATCTTTAACTGCAATTTTTCCTGAAAAGAATTTCACTCGATTTGACTGACATTTTTTTCCTGAATACTTGATGAGATAATCTAAAAAGTAGATCGAGGATTTTGGAAAAAAAATATTTCCAATTGAATTATAAGATTATGAGCTTTTAAGAAATTCAATACACTTACGTGAATTTTCTAACTCATTTCTTATTCATCGAATTTTTTCAAAAGAGAATTTGTGCAATTTGGCTAAAATAATTTTCCTGAATTATTGACGATGTAAACTAAAAACTAATTTCATAAATTTCGGGGAAAGAAATTCCTGAACGAGTAAATCTCTTGCACATTTCCTGATCAACATTTTTAAATGGACTTTTTTTCAAAAAAATTCGCCCGATTTGGTTGAAAGTTTTTTCCTGAATAGTCGATGAAGTAATCTAAAAACAAATTTTAGGAATTTGGGAAAAAGAAAATTTCTAATCGACTTATGAGTTTTTTAAAAATTCGTAATTTTTTTTTTAATCCCTTAGGTGATTTTTTTTCTCTTTTTTGTTCACAAAATTTTGAAATCAAATTTTTTTTCAAAAAAATTCACCCGATTTGGCTGAAAGTTTTTTCCTAAATACTTGATGAGTTAAACCAAAAACCAAATTCAGAATTTTGGAAAAAAAATCTTCTGACCCAGTTATAAACTTTTTTCTGAAATGAAAATAAATGATTGATTTTCTATTATGATTTTAATTAAACGAAGTCCCTATAATCCTCTACACATAATTTTAAAGAAAAGCAGTAAAATGGCGAAATTTTTAGGAGAAATCTATTCTACAAATTTTTTACTTCTGTAGTTTTTCCGAGAAAAATCATTTTCCATTTTTTAAATTGACGACAAAGTTACATTGATTACACTAGTTTACAGAATTCAGGCAATTGCTAGGCTATGGCAGTTGACAGTGATTTCTTATGTAAAATCGTGTGCTGAACCGGAAAATAAAATCAAAAAAAGAGAAAGTAGAACAGTTTTCGAGATATTTCAAAATTTCCATATTTTTCATTTTTAAAAAAAGTGACTTTACTTAATTGGAGATATCTCCGGTTCTAGTTGGCCGATTGCAAAGTATGTTTTACTGAATTAAAGGTAATTGAATTTCGTATCAACAGTATGTAACACTCTTTCCAATCAGATTATTGGTTGAGGCATTATTTATTAATTTATCTCGAATTTTGCATAAATTTTAGCAACACTTAGAAATTTTTTTTTTGTACTGTGAATTACACGAAGAAAACTTGTTTTTAGACCCGGTTTCTTTATTGGGCGTTGAAGCCTGATTGGGCGTCTAGATAGGAGACCCAATGTAACAACTGCTAAATTATGACTAACATTTCGGGCGTGAATAAACTATTATGACATTCTCTATAGTAAATAGATGATCAGACCATGGCAACATTCTTCTGAATTGATAAATTGAATATAAAGATTATATTCAATAATATACTATAGATTCATCTCAATTTGTTATCACAATTTGTGCAGAATTTTGTTAAGCAAATTCATATGAAATGGACGACGTCATGTTTGTAAATATAAAATATTATAAATATATTTGCAAACACGCTAAGAGTCCTACAGATAGTGTACGTACTCATAAAGTTTCCGTTATCACTTCTGATTTTTTGCAACGCAATTATTCCAAATTTATAATAATTACATAAATTTGAAATCAAAAGTTATATAAAAATTATGTTTGATTCTGTAATAAAAATATATCAGAATACCTAGCACATCCTACTTACAATTTTTAAACATACAAAAGGAGATAGATTAAATATAAATTTTAATTAATAATTAACATAATTAAAATTTTAAACATTATTCAGATTCGGAAGCATTAGTTTTTGCAATAGTGTTTGAAATTAATTAACTTTAAAATCTAAACAGTGATGGTGATTTAAAAATAAACTAACGGTTATTTAATTTCCATCAATCCGGACCTCTTCTTCTTCAACGATTTCCGTTTCACCATTTTCATTCATAATTTCCTCGGGTAATTCCTCTTGCGGCCCACCTTCACCTTCCTGTACCGTATTTGTTCCGTCCTTTTCAATTTCTTCAATTTTATTATCCTGATTTTCCTCCTGTATCGATTCCAATTGTTTCTGTTCGTTCGGCTGTTGAACTGGCTGTTGTTGCTGTTGTAATTCAATAAACTCTCGATCAACATCCTGTTTATCCTTATCACAAACGTATGTTAAGTCATCGTGAAGACTACTGTTAAAAAAAGAAATTGATAATTAATCCAATCATTTAATTAATTACTTACAAATTTCTTTTTAATTCATCCAATTCTAATTCCAATGCAGCAATTTTTTCATGAGCTTTTAATAAGGTGTCCCTCACATTTTCATCGTCCAGTTGGTCGATCGGTTTACCACCCGATTCCGTATCGCTTGGAATACAATCGGTCATATTTTGTATAAGGAAATCAATAGCTTTATCTGGTTTATTTGGTTCGAGAAACAGCTTTGTTAGGCCTTTGGTTAGGGCATCGAGCACACCAGTTTTTTCTAGATATTTTCGAAATTTTTCACGTTGTGCGTCAATCTTTTTTGTTTTTAGAAATATTTATATATTAATTAATTAAATGAATTAAAATATATAGAAATTTTGTATATTTACCGAATTATAAATTGTACTTTCATTATCGGTGCTCATTTCCTTTTAAGGAGTTATTAACTATACAATGAGATTTGATTTTTACAAGACAATAGACGCGTTTCCTTGAATATCCTTAAAAGTCGTTTAATATTGATCAAACTTTCAAATCAAATGTATAGTTATGTAATATTTCATTAACCACTTGAACCCTTTGTCGTCGGATTGCGTTTAAAAATCCACCAAATTTAAGAGGATTGAATTTAAGACCATCTCAGGAACTCATTACTCTCGTTATATTTTTTATTTTAAAAGTCTGAAAGATAAACCCTTACACAGATTACGGGTGGTCTTATAAAACGTTAAGTGAGCGGAAGTTATAAGTACCACCAGGCAATAAAGGGTTAAATGAACAGGATAATCCATTGCATAAATATTAATTTTATGTATACAGGGATTGCGTGTTACATATATGATTGGGAAATGATATTTTATGAATTTTAATATCCTTTTGTCCTTGGTAATATATTACTAATAACAAATATAAACAGAATTATTATAAGGTATTTAAGAGATGACTGTAATTCCTATTATCTAAAGTGGAACAGGAAGGAGTGAGGGAGACTCCTTTCCCTAAAAGTAAATTTTTAGTGGTACCCGTACCATTATATATTCGCTCGGTAAATTAAAAATCCTTTATCTCAATAGAGTCATCACGTCTATATATTAATTAAACGTCAATTTTTTGATTTAAAATCTTTACATCATCTCTTAAATTAATTTATTATTTACAAATTTTTTGGTCGTAATTTTTGCCCATAATTGTTATCAAGCGAAAATGAAGAGCTGGAACAAAAAAATTGATGTTAAATTAATTTAAATTATAAACAAAAATTAATTTAATCAAAAAGACGACCCGCAACTCGCACAAGGAAAAAAAATCTGTATAAATAATCACTTCCATTCACAATTTTTTTTTATTTGCATCCTAAGATGTAGCCTATTTCTCTCGCTCTTGCTACCTCTTTTACCAACAATCGCTGTACCAAAATTATATGGTAACGAAAGATAACGTTTGGTGATACCCGCAACGGCAAGATTTAAGTGTTTTTCGAATTTTTCGAGAGAGTACAAGTGGTACAAGGTATATTCAGATAGAGGTAGTTGAATAGAGAAATATACGAATCTTTACTTCATGAAAGGCAAATAGGCAAATAAAATAGGCAGATATCGGAAAAGTTGAAATTTCTCTGGTCACATCGTGACATATGATCCGGATCCCCAGATAATTTTCTTTGGTTCAATAAAATTGTAATGATGTAGAAAGTTTATAAGTTAGTTGGGGAAAAATACAAAAATATCAAAACTAAATTTTTCGTATAAAAGCTCTATAACTTAAAAGCTACCAGAAAGCTTTATTTTCCGAACCTTATTACTTCCGTTATAAAATCTATTTTCTACCCAGATAACGATCCTTTGATTGAAAGCTTAAAATTAAAATGTATTTTTATATCACTTGGAATCGAATTTTTATTCGGTTCATTAAGTGTAAATGAAATACGGAATTTTCGCGGAAAGCTTATCCAAACTAATGAAAGCTCTAAGTTTCGTTCCTGATTCTAAACGCTTTAAAATCTATTTGCTATTCAGATAAATGTCCCTTAACGAAATTTGAATTATTTCGAAGATGAAGCTTTAATCTCGAAAGTTCATTGAAAGCTTCAAATTAAAATGTAATTTTATATAATTTGGAATCCAATTCTAATTCGATTCATTATATTTTTTAAAAATATAAGAATTTTGCCAAAATCTGTGTCAGACCATAGTAAGCTCAAAGAAAGCTTTAAATTTCGAACTTAATTTTTTACTTTTTAAAATCTATTTTCTGTAACGGAACTCGAAATTACAAATTTCCCCAAAAGAAGCTTCAAAAACCTCGAAAGCTCATTAAAAGCATAAAATTATAATGTCATTTTACATAATTTGGAATCGAATTTTTATTTTATTTTTATTTATGGAATTTTCGCAGAAAGTTTATCCAAACTATTAAATTATCCACAAAAGCTCGAAGTTTCAAACTTAATTTATCACGTTTTAAAATCTATTTTCTAACCAGATCGAGATCAGAAAAAATGCTGCACATATTTCGGGAACTTATTGAATATTTAAATCCTAAATATAAAGCTTCCTTAGCGCTTTCGATTTCATCACAGAGCTGTTAAATGAAAATTTCGAATTTAAATTTAGGAGGGAACTTAATTCCCATACTGACTAAAATAGGATTTTAATTAAGAGATTTTACTCAGCTTTCGGGACCTTCTTAAAGCTTTTTTAGAAATTATTGCATTTCCCAGATTTTAAATTATTGGATGGAAAATAAATTTCAAAAGACCGTAGGGCAGATTTGAGTTAGCAGTTTACAGCAATAGAAATTGGTAACGATTTTGTTAATATTTCAGGTGGGCTTTGCACCTTCTGCGCATTACACTGCACGGCACTGGTTTGAACAGTAGTAATTTAAATGATTTTGTACAAGAGGCCTTAGCTTTAAAAGTGTACAATAGATATGAAAGAATACAACTTGAGATTTTAAGAATTGTAACTTAAGTCTAAGAAAGATAATTACAAATTACGATCTCCCCAACATGACGCATAATGCCAGCCCTGAAAATCACATTCGAGCTACCCTGCCTTAGTTCTACCAATAGATTCCAGTCATTTGCTCCGCGGACAAACCAAGATTTGAAGAGCATTCAATTGAAAATCAATTAAAAATTAAACAAAATCATCCAAAAACTGACTTATTGAATTTTTTCATAATTTTTAGATTTTCTCGAAATTTCCTCAATTTTTAACTTTCAACGTTCCGAGTGTTTTTTGACTACTTCGATATCAAATTTTGATGAAATTTGGGCAAAATTATCTGATTACATAAAAAGTTCTGAAATTTTTGGAATCTGGAATAAAGTTACATTCGGAACTTAAAGCTTTCTTTGAGCTTTCAAATTTTTCAAATGCTTTTTGAGGAAAATTTCAAATTCAATTTAAAATTCAGTAATCGGATGGGAAGTAGATTAAAAGCAAGTAAAATAAAATGTGTATTAATTAAAAGCTCTCAGTGAACTTTGGCGACTTCAATGAAGTCGTTTTGAATAGATATGAAATATCGTTGCAGTAAAATCATTTGGCAGAAAAATATGTTACAAAACCGTATAAAATTAAATTCCCAACCTTGGTTTTCATTGAGCTTTTCCGATTTTGAAAAGTTTTTGTAGGCAAATTTCCGATTTGATTATATTTTCAGTAATCTAATGAAAAGTATGTTCCAAGTAAATAAAAATAAAATTTGTGTCAAAAGCTCTCAATGAACTTTGGTGACTTTAATTGAGCTTCGTAGAGAAAATTCGCAATTTCTTTGCAGTAAAATATTTTTAACACTAATAAAATTACATCTGACGATTAAAGCTTTCTTTGAGCTTTCAAAATTTCATTTTTCAAAAGCTTTTTGGGGAACACTTTAAATTTTAATTTAATTTAATAATTCAGATAAAAAACAGATCTCAAACTGAATAAAATAAAGAATTTAAATAAAAGATTTTATCAAGCTTTGGGGTCATCAATAAAGTTTTCTTTTTGGAAATGTTAAAATTTCGTTACGGAAAAACGTTACGTTTTATATGGATAAAAAGAATAACTCAAACTGAAATTTTTCTTTAAGCTTTACTTCAGATTTAATTAGAATTTAATTAATCAAATAAAAAGAGTGAATTTCCCTTGTAATTTTCTTTACATTACGAACAGAATTTTCCACGGATTTTCTTCCGGACTTGGAAAATGTAATGCAGCAGTTTTGTTTCCTAATCATCAGACAAATAAATTGATTTATCAAAATTAAAAACAATCAACCCCCGAATTTTGGTAAGGATTGAAATGGGGCGTGGTTATTCAAGAGACCACTTTTCCGAAAATTGGTTATAATTTCCCGGGAAATTTAAAATTTTAAAATTTCACCTACAGCGCATTTAAGTGATGGCTTAATAGAGGTAATGAGATAAAAAAGTTAAAGGGTTATCTAACAAAGTTGTATTTTTTAAATACCTTCAAAAAATGATCAAATAATTTCAGGACCATTGACCGCATGCCAGCACTATGGGAAAATCCATTTTGGAAACGCAATTTAGAACATAGAATTTGATGGCATAGGACATCGAATGCTTTCAAGAAGTCCAATAAGAGCAGAATTGTAACTTGTCCGCTGTCGAAACCAGATAGAATGTCATCGGTTATTTTAAGCAAGGATGGGGTGCTATAGTAGGAGGTGCTATATGACCATCGTGGAAATCTGATTGTAAATCGTTTAATAGTGAATGACATTTTAAATATGGAATAATTTGGATTTTGACTAAAATAACGCATTCGACAGTGTGGGTAATATAATATATTGATTGGCCCAAAGTCTTTATATTGATATAAGTTTGCCTTCCTATGAACAGGTATTACTTGCTTTACTTTTACTTCATCATTCGGTCATGCTATCTCCCCAATCTCGTAAACATCCTGTAAATAAAATATGAATAATTGATATAAATGGGTTTAAAATACTTTTAGTACTATCTACTATCAGTAATAATATTTTTTTTATTCATCTTTTCGTACTTACAGAAATTTATTATTTCCTATTATTTATTCTTTCCCATTTTCAAGTATTTAATTCAATTATTCAGTTGATCTTAAACCGTTGGAACCGCTTAATCGGACTAAATAATAATTAAATATTATAAATTGTAACAGATAGAGATATACTTAAATAAATTTATAATAATTATAATAATGGAAATAATTTTTTTTTAACGGGATAAATTAAATAATTGGTTAGAGTTATAAGTGGAAATTTATTTAATTAGATTCAAATAATTTATATTTAAGAATCTAATATTATATTCAAATAATCATAAGAATTCAAAATTAATGTTAAGAAATTTAATCTAATTGTAAATTAGATTTTAGTGTAATATTTTAAAATCATATAATTTTTAAGTTTAATTAATTAGTTAATTATGATTCGATTAATTGGTTATTTAATTTCATTGTGTAAGTATAAGAATTTGATATTAGTACTTAAGTAGTTAAGAGATTAATAATCTTTGATAGAAACATAAATTAAGAGACGAGACGGTCGTAGATATTAGAAAGCTTGATTTATCTGAATTAATTAAATAACTGATTTAAAATTTTTTTGTAATCTAATTAGAGAAATGTTATATTTAAAATATACTCACATTTCAATTTCTATATTTTTGGAGTGACCAATATTTGAATTTTGGCTTTAAAAATTTTGATGTAAAAGCAAAAATCGTGAAATAATAATAGAGACAAATTTTGATTTCAAAATTAAATTACAGAACTTAACTAATATATATTTAATTAATTTAAGTTTTTTAAATTATTTAGTTAATATTTCTACATATGGAAATAGTTTTTGAGAGAGAGATATTCTATTGTGGGACGAAAGTTCATTTAATTTAATTTTGGACTATCGTTTCTTGAAATTAGTTTTTTTTTTAACAAAATTATTTGGATTGAATGAATTAAATATTTTAATTTTAATTTCTTAATGATACGTCATTTCAAATTCCACAGATCTTCGCAGCTTTTATGGTTCATGGTCCATATGCGAAAGATATACCTTAAATTTGTATCTGATTACTTAAGATATAATGAACCAAAATATTATTTAATACTTTCGGTTAATAAATCTCCATCGTCATATTAAAACATCTTAAGTCATTTTAAAATTTACTTAAGATATTACCTTTGTTTTAATAAATTAATTTGGCTTAAATACCAAATTTTAATTTTAATTAAACCAATTAATTGTGAACGGTGTATGCTCTCCTGAAAAATTGTAAAAATTGGATCTTATATAATTAGATGTTAGACTTCGGCAAGAAACGGGTACAGAAACAATAAGATTTTATTAACACATAATAATTCTTTTTCATTAAATTCTAATTAAAGAACGTCGTTGATAACAAGTAATCAGTTTAGTTGCTATTTTTAGAAATGATGTATTTTATATAAAAATTATCTTTCCGTTATTTAATTGTATTTATATAAAGAAAATTTATATATAGTTATTGACGCCGTACAGGCTGGAACAGACATCTAATTAATTATATTAATTTAGATTTAAATATAACGATTCCCTATATCCTGGATGCTTCCTGAGCAGTGGCGTCCGGTCAATATTTCCATACGGTGTGCAGAATTTTATGAACCCTTTCTGTGCATGCCGAATATTTTCTTCGGCCGGAAAATGAAATGTAAAAAAGGCAGAAAGTTGCTTATACAGTTAGGTAAAAATATAAAAATTAAATATTTCGGAAAAGTTGAAATTTATCTAAAAGAAAAATTAAAAATTCAAAAAGGCTCGTGCTGATATATTTGAATATCGGACTATGCATTATTGATCCGGATTTCCCGATAATTTTCATCGGATCCAAAAAAATTTAGTTATGCAGAAAGTTTATAAATTAGTTGAGGAAATATAGAAAAATATCATTTCGTACGAAAGCTCTGCAACTTAAAAGTTGCCAGGACGATTTATTTTCTCCGAACCTTATTTTTACGTTATAAAATCTATTTTCTATCCAGATACCGAACATTTAACGAAATTTGGAATTTTCTTCAAAAAATAATATTCAAAAATCTCGAAAGCTCATTGAAAGCTTAGAATTAAAATGTGATTTAGATCATTTGAAATCGATTTTTTCCGATTCATTACATTTAAATGAAATATGAAATTTTCGAAGAAAGCTTCTCCAAACTTTTAAAAGCGTAACGAAAGTTCTATCCAAAATAAAGCTTTAAAAATCTCGTAAACTCATTGAAAGCTTAAAATTAAAATGTTTGTTTATATAATTTGGAATCTAATTTTTATTCAATTCATTAAATTTAGAGAAAATATGATATTTAGCTAAAAGCTTTCTCAATCCATTGTAAGCTCTATGTTTCGAACTTAATTTCGTAACTTTTAAAATCTACTTTCTATCCCGATATCCAGCCAGGCCCTCTCACGAAGTTTCAAAATATTCCCTAACAAAATGCTTTAAAAATCTCGAAAGCTCATTGAAAGCTTACATTTTTTTAAAATTTCAGGCTGATAGATGAATTTTTCAAGAAGGGGCAAACAAGACATATAGATGCTTTTATAATAATTTGCTTTCAATTTCAATTCAATTCATTAAAGCTTTCGTAGAGATTTAAATTTTCCATAATTTGTAGGTTCTGCTTATTTCAGGCAAAGTAAAAGTAATAATCCAAGGCAAGACGGAATTCTACTATAAATTCTACTGCCGGGTATATAGGTTAGGTGACGAAATTTAATTTTTCGGCTCGTTGAGATAAAGCTAGATTACTTAATCAACTGCTTATTCGATTGTTTATTATTAAGATTTAAATTAAGAAAAAACGGAATTATTTGAGGGCATCTCCCGATGTTAATCGATAATTAAATGCATATTAACCTTAACACAAAAAACAATTTTAATTGATTCATTTCGATGGGGTCAATTTTCAATTTAATTATCAATCAATTAAAATTATTTTTTCCTGTTTTTGTTTTCATCAATATATTTCAAAGTGCTAGTCAGTTGCTAGCACCAATCAGTCTAGGGTATATCAGCAATTTTATGATTCAAATAATAAAAAAGAAAACAACGGATTTTATGACACAATTTTAATATTATAATGACTTTGGCAATAATAATTTCTAGGGTGTCCCCGATAAGCAATTGTGAAATTTCCCGGAACAGCCTTAAAACCTAAAATTCGATAAATTATACTTCGCAAGAATTTCTTGACGAATTGAATTGTGACACTGCGTGACATCCTCCTTCAAGGAAAATTAGAAGTTCCCAAACCACCTTTATCGAAAATGCTAACAATATTATGTGCCATTACCGACCATTGCCTTGAAAATAAGGCAATGTCCAAAGTCCAAATTTAGTTTTGGAAATGTAACGATATGTTTAGATTTGTATATTTCGCAAACCCATCGGTGAAATTAACTGACATTTTGTCTGTTATATTATGTGAAGTAGTAGTTGAGCTGGTATAATTTTGGTGAAATTCTCTGACACGGCCTTACAGTTCTAGAATTTCTAATTTAGATGCCCCAAAGACCAAATTCTATTTATAGGAGAATCTTTTTTGAACATGAATACCCTGAACTTTGGAACCTGGATAACCCTGGAACCAACGGCGTGCGATCAAAATCACCATGAGGTGTCCAGAAGTTATGACCTTAACAAATGTCCGTTGGTTATTTGAAAAATTCAAATTTATAATTTATATAACCAGCGGACCAGCTGGATGATACAAAATCACCAACAAAATCGGTAGTTTTCAGGGAAATTAGGAAATCAATACTTTAAGATCAGGGGGCACTTACCAACTTAATATATAAGTTAAAATCCCCTTAAAATTTGACTTGAACAATATTCAATGAATTCCGTTTGAAATTTGCCTAAGAATTTTTACGGATATTTTTTGTTTTTTTAATTTTTTAATCTAATAATGGCAGATTATTTCTAAGTTATTCTGGAAGAGTTTTTAATAAAATTTTTTTTTAATAAAAAATTAACAGTGGAAATGATAAATTTTTTGGGAAACTCAATTTTCCGGGAATTTTTCTTAAGTAATCAGAAAATCTAGTTACGCGACAATAAACCAAACGGTCCAATGAGAGTATTGTGGAACAAACATTTTGAAGAAAGTAACCCCCTGATTTTAGAGGTGTCAATATAAGCGGGTACATCAATAAAACGGCGACTTTTAAGGAAAACTGTTAAATTTCTCGAAAAACTCAAAATTTAAAAATTTGAAAACGGATCCAAATAGGGGATAAAAAGAGTGATCTATAAATGCATTAACTGCGAAGTGTCCCCTCCCAAATTATGTGGTTAAAATCCTATAAAAAAAGCAATTTGTCAAAATTTACAATAAAATTGAACAATTTTTTTTTGGACTTTTTAAAGCCTCGTTTTCACGTCTCACGAGAATACTATCATGATATTCACCTTGATAGTACTATCGGGATAGTGTACTGTCTACACGCTTGGAGATGACTGCGATAGTAATTCAATAAAAATAAAATAAAATGATAAATTTCTGTTTTCACTTGAGAGTAGGCATTTTTATCTGTCGCGATAGTACTCTCAAACAGTGGCGTGCAGTCCAATGAGCAGAAGGTGCAGAGCACACTTTGCCCCAACCACCACATGGCCCAACTAGATAAAATATTTGATTAAACCTTTATCAACTAAAACAGTAACCAAGTTTTATGTCTACAAAATGCTATGCCAACAAATACTCAAATTACTTAATTTTTCTGACATTGTACTAACTTAATCCTGGATTCAACTGACTATTCTCGACTTTGTTAAAGCATTTACTCTGCTTGCGCGCCGCAGCTCTTTATACTGACCACTTGATGTACTTTTGATTAAAAAACGATTTAATTTTAGAAAATTTATGATTTTTTATTTTAATTAATTAATTCCTAATTTTCAAATTGCACCCTCTCCCTTAAGAAGGTTAATTTTAACCCTGTCAAATGACATATCGTTCGTTAATTTTTCGATTGGAAAGAGTAGATATAAAATATTTCAATAATCGACCCCAGAAAATCGATTGGAATTATAGGAAACCAAATTTTTGACGTCTTTTTTAAAATAGAACTTTTAGGACAACCGCTTAAGATTTTCATTTTGTTCGATAGAATAATTAATCTTTTTATCAAATCCAATGCAAAATATTGAAAAATAATTTTTTTTCGAATTTTTTCTAATCGATTTTCTAGAAAGTGGTTATTTTTTTTATTTTTCATCCCTTATTACCACTTGTACTTTAAGGGGTTCATTACTTGGAACAATTTTTTTACATGATTTATTCCCTGATTCCTTGCGGTCATTTCCTCATTTCCATTTTAGCCATTTTCTTTCCGGGAGACACTAAAAAAAAATCTTGAAAAATCTGATCTCTAATTTCTGGGATCTACTAAGTAATTAGAAAATTTAATGCTAAATTAAACGTAAGGTAACAGTGAGGGACACCTGGTTTTACGACGGGTTAGGGTTTGACTTGAGTCATCTACCAATGCCATCCATTGTTCCTTTAATCATCAACTTTATCTATGAACAATATCCTACGAAAATCTCGAAAGCTTACCGAAATCATTTAATTGAAACTTTTTTATATTTATTTTAAGGTTAACTTTTATCTGATTAATTCAATTCTAATCAAATCTATAGATTTTCCTACAAAAGCTTTCCGAAAATTTAAAAGCTTAAATAGAGTTTTAAGTTAGGAAATTAATTTGATAATTTACTGTTGCATCCAAATAATTTTCTCATAGAAAACTCTATTAAAGTCCCAATAAGCTCATCGAAAGCTTAATATTAAATTTTTCTTTATTTATTTTGATATCGTGTCTCATTGAATTAAATTGTATAATCAATCTAATCTAAAATTTTCCTGCTTTCCGAAAACATTAAAGCTCAAAGAAAGCTTTAGCTTACGAATCTAAAATGATATTTCTGGACATTTTCCGGAATCCTAAATCGATGAATTATCACAAACGACAGACAATAAAATCATTAAATTCTGCACACCTCATGGAGATATCGACTGCACGCCGCTGCTCTCAACTATCTACTCAAACTAGATAGTGTTATAGTAATGTCATGATAGTGCAATAGTGACTATCAAGTTATCTATACGATGATAATTTATACGACAGTTGCTGTCATGATAGGTACTATCAAACGAACTATCGCCGTTAAAACGAGGCTTAAGGCAATTTTTTTTTCAAAAGTTTTCTAATGAAATGATCGCAAATCATTTTTAAGTCATTTTCGAAAAGTTTTTATTAACAAAATGTTTTTTTACAAGTCATCGGTGTTGACATTTATTTTATTTTGGCCAAAAAAATCGAACTACTGACACTTTTCTGGAAAAATTAAATTTCCGGGAAATTTTCTTACGGAATCCGAAAAAATGATTATAGAAAATTAAGCCGATGGCTTTACTGAGGAAACTGTAGAACAAACTTATGGTTATTTCCCGAATTTTTAATTTTCCACAGCTTTCTAAAATAAATTACTAAATCGTAATTTATGAGACTCTTTCTCAACCAACTTTCAGTGAAAGAAATCTTTTAATTATTCTTTAAATCAGTTTAGGAATTAGAAATCAATTTAAGGAAGATTTCTAAAATCTTGGTTCAATATTTAACAATTAATTAAAAAATATTATTAAGAGAAATTTCTGATAAAGTTAACTCTCGAATTTTGTCTAGCGTTTATAAGGGCGAAAATATATTTAAAAAAAATATAACTTTCTGAAGAATTATCTGTAATTCCAAACTGATAACGACTTAATATATATTTTTTATCTGGCTGGGCCATATATGAGAAGATGTGCTCTGCGCCTTCTGCTCATTAGATTGCACGCCACTGCCTGGTACCTATATCTATGGAAATCTGAAATAAAAAAATGTGTAAGAATTATTGATTTTAATTAGATAGATTCATTATTTAATTTCTTCAATTGAAATGGATAGTTTTGGAAATGTAACGATTTGTTCAGATACATTATATTTCACGAACTCATCGGTGAAATTAACTGAAATTTTGTATATTATATTATCGAAAGTAGTAACTGGGGTGGAATAATTTTGGTGAAATTCTGCGAGACACATCTCAGGTTTTATCACTCTAGAAATTTTTCTCTTCATAGCCGTCCGTCTATCTGGACGAAACAATATGAAATATTTTTTTCCGCTCATTTATCCATTTCTTAACCGCTTCGATTTCCCGCGTTAGACTGCTCATGATGTAGCTGTAGCAGATTTCGCAGAGAGTTATATTTATACTATTCATTTCAATATCGGGTTATGCCATCGAAAAGTTCATCTTTAAGTTGTCCACTATTTTCTTATCCTTTCAATATTACGATGATTAAAATATAATAAATCAAAAATGTATTAAATGCCGCATCTCGTGTGTCGTATTTACTATATGAGGCAACATTAATAGTAATTAGTAATTGATAAGTTACAGCTCTTAAGTCATGTGTTGTTCAAATGTCAAGGCACTGGTTTATCTCGAAGTCCAACTTTTAAATGATTTCTATTTATAGAAATATTAAAAAAAATGCGTTGTAATATTAAATTGAATCACTTGAATGAAGACGAGGCTCGCATATCTAGACGCAATGGCGCTTTATGAATTATTAGTAGTAACTTGTTTAAATAAGTAGAGACTTTAAGGTTTGGACATAAGGAATACCCACTCCGACTAAACTCTTTTATAATCATTATAGATATTCTCTATACAGTATTCCATGTATGTCATACATTTACTCTCTTCCCACAAAACCGTGAGATTAAGTACGAAGTGATAGCTAAAGTGAGAGTGGAAGCGTTACGGCAGTACGATGATGATGAAACGCCGGCGCCAGCATCGACCAGTTGGGAGGTTCGTGGCACCCTGAAAATACAGCGAAGAAATAATGAAACTATAGCCGCTTCGGTTTGTTGAAAATGATTTAAAATTTGAATTTTAAAAATTTACTTACCAAAAAAAATGTCTTTTTAGTTGGTCGTTGAAAATTTAGTTCTGACCAATCCAAATCAGATCTTCTATCAGAATAAGGAGATGGTTAATCTGTACTATCCGTTTCGGATTGTTTGGTCCAACGATATCATAAACCATATTGTATTCCATCGTAACGATACACCGTGGTCGAGTAATTTTAAGCGTGCAATAGCGTCGAGTATACAAATACAGGGTAATGAGGATGGTGTGATTACTGTGCTGGAACCAACCATCCATGGAACATGTAATACAGAATATCGAATTGTACGGGATGGTGTCAGTTACTTGGTGACAAAAACTTCAAATCTTATGACTTGTTTTCCACACCAGGGCGGTATTCATAATATTAGAAGTAACGTACCACGGATGGCTTGCTATGATGAATATTTTCAAGTAAGTTTTAGTATAACTTTCTTACTCAACTTCAACCTAATAAAAATTCCTTCCATTATACAGAAAAATGTAATCACAGCTTCTACAAATAACTACGAACTACTACCGCATTCGAATGAATCCGGCGATTATTACCTAAAACGGGCGAATGTTGAAGGGATCGCTATTGTCCATACATTCGAATCAACCGGTGAAGCTCAACATATCACCTCAACACTATCTCTTGTCCATTTATCTGAGACTGAAATTATAAATATCATTGATATCGATAAAGATATGTCCGAGGAGGTATCAACGCTTATCTATGTAGAGAAGCGGTATGATCCGACGGGTGGTCGCCAACCAAAATTACCATCAACTGTTATACGATCAACGTATCAACTACTGCTGTCGATGGCAGATACCTTAGAGAATAATGAGATAAAATTTGAAGATCCGTACGATGATCGGGTAACGACAATCATCGATATGATGAGCTACTTAAATTATACCTCACTAACGGGTCTATATAATATCATTGATATCGGGACATCGTATCGTCAGGAAACGGTACGGAATATTTTCTTGGACATTTTACCGCGTATCGGTACGAAAGCTTCCGTTCTACTGACTCGAGATTTGGTGTCCCAAGCTAAAGTACCACCGATAACAGCAATGCAGCTGTTGATATTTCTACCGGCTCACATCACCGAATTGAGTGCCGATTTGGTTGTTGAATGTGAATCTTTACTATCAATTGCATCGGATCGAACTGATGTTCGACATATTGGTGTGTTGAGTTATGCAACGCTTATACATCATACGTATGTGGCGGGAAAAATAACGACGTTGGTTTTTGAGAAGTATGTTCGGAAGTATTATAATATGTATGCGAGTAAGTATAAGGATTTACTCTATCAGCACGAGTATTGCTCAATTTAATTCTCCTTTATCCAGGTAGCTTTGACTACGAGCAAAAAATGATTTACATTCAGGGATTGGGAAATCTACAACTGGCACCAATTGGTGATTACTTGGAGCCAATAATACGAAACGATGCTGAAGATACGGACATACGGTATCATGCTATATGGGCAACGATGCCAGGTAATTGTTCTCGGCTGGAAAAGGTACACAGATAATTTTCAGATAAATATTAAATTTTTTCGTTAAAAGTCTTGATTTCATTTAAAACGAAAAATAGGTTTCCGAAATCTACTGGCCAATATTTATAAATCAAACGGCACCATTAGAATTACGGGTATCCGCTTTAATTATGCTGTTAAATTCGAATCCAACACCCGGTAAACTGTTGGTGATGGAGCGCTTAATGCAAACGGAAGCAAATCGACATCTGATAAATTTTTATCGAACGACTATATTAAGTTTAACGAAAACGTCGTATCCATGCTATCAAAATTTGTATATATGAACCGTTAATCTATAGGAAATCCATTAAATAATAATTTTACTTGCAGGAAACGTTTACTATCGTACGTATCGAGAAACGTACCGAAAAGTCCGGGTATCCGATTTTGGACAACCGGAAACTACGTATTTGACTATCGAGATTATACGTATGGGATTGGTGATATGTTCCATGCATACTTAATTGGTAATGAACGAACCGATCTACCAATGATCGGTATATTTGAATTTAATTCGGAGGCGTTGGGTAAAGTGACTAGTCAATTATCTGTAAGATCAATTTTCCGTTTTTAATAAAATTAACTTGAATTTAATTTTTATTTTAACCATTTTTTTAGCTATTCGTTAAGTTTCGTGGTTTAGATTCAACGAAATTGAATAAGATATTTCCCTCGGATCGATCGTACAATCGACAAATTGTTGATCTATTTAAGAAGTTGAATTTAAAACAGACCAATCCGGATCCACTGCATTTGGAATTGATTGTGCAAATTGAAGGAAAAACGGTTGCCTCATTGTTTTTGAATGAGAAACTTTTGGGTAGTAGTCAGATTGATATAAGTGAAGGTAAATCAGCGGGAATATTTAATTTATTTAATTTTTTATCTTTTAAACATTGTCAGAAAATTTGAAAAGTGTAATAGTAGGTTATAATATAAGCATAATTTAATTTAAGATCAATATCACGGAATTAAGAACCATTAATTTTAAGTTAAGGAATTTTCTTCACATATACTAATACATGTTTCCCGATTCTATATTTAAATTTGTTAGTAGACGGGAGAGACGCAACTATAACTGCCCTAAGAGGAGTAAAACGTATGTCTATCCCAACGATATCCATCCTGGATATTTTCTTCGTAACTTTAACTACCATTTGGCGTTATTAGAATTTAAGGGTTCAAAAGGAATTTCTCGCATTTGAGTTTAATTAATAGAAAAAAATTCGAGATATGATACTAATCGCTATATAAAGTTAAATCCAAATTTTTTGATTTTTTGGAAAATTTTGACGTCTCTAGGTAAATTATTGAAATATAAAATTTTCTATTTTTTTTCTATTAATAGCCTAGTCAAAATGTAATTTGAAGGGGAAAATTGGGGAGTAATTGTTTTTAGTGGCTTACTTTATGTTTTTTGG
>JANTOP010028437.1:0-12062 GCA_027564815.1 Symmerus nobilis | reverse complement strand
ATTGCCCGAGCTTTTAAAGCTTCATATATGTAATTGTATATGTTTTGCACTCAAGAAAGCTTCGTTGGTAATCACTGCTTTAGTGTGTCGACAGTCTAGTATTTCGCAGCATCACTAGTGTGATCATAATGTGAGCTGAACAAATAGGAAAAAATCACATTTATGTATACATTTTAATTATTGTTAAATATAGTCTATTACTTTTGTTGTGACCTGTATCTAAATGTAAAATGTAGTTGATTGATTTATAAATCCCCATATAAATTAACCATAAACAGGGGGGAAATTATTTTTGAGCCACGGGGATTATAAGCTATCTAATATAAATTGAATACTTGTAAATTAAAAATACAGAAACAATTTCCTTCTTTAATAGCTGAGAAATAAAAAAATCAGATAATTATTTTAAGACCATTATCATAATATGGGAACAGTTCGCAACGAAATATTCAGATAGTGATCGTGAATAAAATTATTTTTACATGTGTCATTTCATTCAAATCATTATTCTTTATACTGATATAAAACGGTTACTTTCCTTTATTTATCACTAAGTATGATAGGCACTGATATAGTGACCCATTTGTAAGCAAGTTGTTGTTATGGGAAAATCCTAATATTATTTATCAAGGCTTATGTCGTTTTTTATGAGCAAAGTACAACTATACTTTTCGAGTACGTTCAATAATGCGTTTTTGTGCAAAATGTTGTCGATTTTAGTCTCTATGAAAACTAGCGAAGCGATTTACACATCGCCCAACGATATTTTTTTCAAAAATAGGTATAATCATAATCAGATAAAAAATTATGAAGTTAAATAGATAATTAAATTATAAAGTTAAAAATCTATTTATTTATTTGAAATTAAAATATTCTATTATTTGAAAACAAGCGACTAAATCTTGTTTACAATGGAAACAGCTCATCGTGCATCGATTTAACGCTCACATACCATAGTATGAAGGTGTAGATGCAGACTTGGTGTAAGTGTTACATTTCTCTTTATTTTCGAACATTTTTATAAAACATTTAACGCTCTCCTGGTAGTCTTATAAAAACCGTTGGTGAATTTTAAATATAGATGAAAGCAAGATGTATATGTATTTATACACTTTCTTACATTCCGGATTTGTGTTATATAAAATAATTGGCTGGCGAGGGATTTAGATAATTTAATTTAAGACTGACTATTTCGAGAGTTATTGATAGGACTTTGATTATGAGTATGTCATAAATGAAATTTAACTAGAATAAAAATTGTAGCCCGGTATTTGTTATAAATTTATCATAATTCTATAATGAATTTTAATTTATACTGTTTGGGATTATTATAGATTAGACACATGCCATATTTCTCAAATAAATAAGTATTCACCGTATTCCTAGGAGGCCATGAAAGATGATTAATGAAAGGATTTTTAAGTTACTTACTACCAAGTAGAAATATTTTTGTGGATTTTACTCGTGATAATTTGAGACATTCTGATTTGACCTATAATAAATACCAAGTTAATTGCAACTATAATCTCCGTTGGATTTCTTTGTTCAATAGAATACGCTGATACGCTTATTGCTTTTGAATTTATTTACAAGAACTTCAACCACGCAATATTTTTAAAAACTTGTTTTTATTATTTATAAACAATTATTGTATATTTCGTATCTCTAAAGGTATTGTTGTTGACCGTTTTTCTATTATCTTGATAAGGTTATACTTATTATCATAGCATTTTAATGATCGTTTTGAACTTGTATTATTTTTCACATCACAAAAGAAAAAACATCTGTTTTTATATTATATATAGAAATACATATAAATAAGGCGAATTTAATCAGTTTTTTTTGTTGGTTAATGAACTTACTTATCTTAATAAAGAACGATAATTAATTTACTAGCATAGGGCAATATATCTAGAGATCGAGCGATTTGACTGTATAACTAAAATTTTGGGCCTGTCGAAATTTTCAATTGAGATATTATGGCAACATTTGTGACAATAAAAAAGTATACTGAAAACGTGTAAAATATATAACCGCTCTTAATGGCACAACTTCATTTTTTCAACTTTTAACCGACATTTTCTGACCATTCCCGAACTCTCCCGATTTACCAGAAATCATTCCTGACAATATTTTTCTCGATTTTTTTTATTAACATTACAGACTTTCACCGACCATTCTTAAATTAATTTTACCAAGATGAGTTTTATGTGTATTCAAATGATTGGAAAAATACTCATTTGGGTATTCGTTTATTACATTTGATTTAGTCTGCTATTATTTAGTACAATACTGTACACACCCGAAAGTTTTTATTAATTTGAGTTAGTTCGCACGCAGGGTTACTCTAATGAGTCTAATGTTTGAATTTTACATACCTGGAGTTCTACATACCCACTTACCCACTAATTCTAGTTTATCTTTACGTTATCTTTTCTCGATGGCATGACGTTTTAAAAATATTAATGATTTATATTTTTAAATATAATTAACAAATAATACTAATTCATATATGTATTAATTTTAATATTGGCCAGTGATTCAAAAAATATTAATATTCATTAGATTTACGTAAATCATGCAATTAAATTGAATATAACTTTATTTTATAATTTGCGTTATAGATATTGGCACATATTCAAGACGGTGTTTTAATTACATTCGGCAAGGCTTTGAGTCGATTTTTTTTAAGTGTGCCTGCCTATTCGATCTTATGATTATGCAAGTGATATCAATATAATCTATTTTTCTTTCATGCTCTATTTAAGGCCTTGGTAAAGACAACGAACAGCTTTTTATTAATTATTATAAATTGATTAGAAATGAGCTCCCTTGTATGAATGGAAATATGAATAAAGACATTAGCTGAACAAAACATTTTATTGCAATAAGAATTCATAGTGATTAAAATTATTCTTTGAAACCATCAATTCACGTCACACATGCATGTAAAAAAGCTTGAACTTTGTACTATATTTTTATATTTTCCTATCATTGATTGATGAATCAATAGAGTGATTATTTTTTGTATTAACGACTATTTATTATATTATGTATACTCGGATATGTACAATGTACTATAGTAAAATTAATTTCAGTTTAAATAAATATTACATTTAAAACAAGATAAGTGTTGATTAAAGTATAATTGTAATTTCGTATGTATAAAATTCTTTGAATAGCTTTCCTATCGACGTCATTATAGACTTTGTATTGGCCATAAAGCCGTATTTTTCCTACACGGTTAACAAAGCATTTCAGAACTCCCGCAGTAAAATTTTTGCTCTCCGTGTACTATAAATATTTGGTTTTGAATATACCTCTTACTGACCATTATCGTTGATTTACACTATTTGCACAGTAACGATAGACAGGAGTATATTTCAAACTAAATGTGATAAAAGAAATGGTACAGTGTACAAGTTGGTATATTAACCCATTAAACCCCGGTATCAGAAGGGCCAGTACGATTATGTTGAAATTGTGGTGTTGTGGTGGGTTCAGGGGGTTCATAGCTGCTGGTGCGAAAAGAAATTTTACTTGTCGGACCCACCTGCGATCTGTAGTGGACCAATTTTAGTAAATTGGTCTCTAAGGGGATGAAACACTTAAAAATTTGTTTGTTCGTTTTGCGTGCGATCTGATAGATGACTTAGCGGACGATATAAGAGGTGTGTTACCATACCGCTGTAAAGGTAATCTGCGGAATTAACATTTTTGTCCTATTCTTCTTCTATCCAATTAAGGAATAAAGCAATAATAACCGCGATACCTCTTAACTGTCATCAGAATTTTTTTTAATTTGCTGTTCTTTTGGGTAAAAGTTAACCCATTAGGTCTTAATGGGTTAACGGAGTAGTGAATACGACTTACCAATAATAAATCAAATTGTCAGCAGGTTCTGAATTTTTTGTCCTGTTTTTGTAACATTGAAATAAATTCAGTAACCAAGTCAATTCGTAAACTTAAAATAGAAATTTGTATTTTATGAATCTGTTACGTAAATAGATAATCTATCCTAATATAGTAGATACATATTTCTCTACGATTTTAATACATGTAAAATGTTATACATTTTTAAAAACATATGCATCATACCATTTGAATTAAAATAAATCTTTAATTGATAAGCTCCAAAAATTCTGTTAAGAAGTGATAAATATTAAGGGTCAACGGTTAATATTACGGAAATGTTTTCTTTATCATTTGTGTTGTTTTTTTGAATATTTGTACTCTAGTCGTAGATGGTATACTGATCAGATCATGTTACACTCAGGTTATTATGTGTTAGCCAATTGTACTCTTTCCGTGTACATTTTCGTTTATTTAAAGTCAGCCAGATACAGTCCCATAGAAGCAAGACCATTTTGATATTAAGGCAGTCATCCCGTGTGAAGGCTCTTTTTCTCGCTTTTTTGGGATTTTATTGGAAAACTAAATAAACATACAACTGCGAACTTTACACTACATATTTATTCGTATTTTGAACACGCTTTACAATTTTCTAACCCCGAAATCGTCGCTCATTGCTGAAGTAAACAGCAACTTAGCCAATCATCTTCAAAAAAAGGTGACCACGATTCGTTCTGGCGTTCTGCTTATCTGAAACAAAAAAATCAAGTGCAAATCAACAATTGTTTTATTTGCACAGTCAGGTTCAATTTTGAACAGAAGGTACATGCATATTCTTCTAGCGGATTTCTGAAAAAAGTGACAAATTTGTAAGTTTCCATTTTAACGTAAAATTGAACCTATTGGAATTTATGAGAATATTTAAAAATTTATCCGTTGGATAGATTGAAGAAGATTAAATTAGGAACATTTCAGAACACATATATAAATAGTGTAAAATGTGTAATATTGCCTAATCATAGCTCGCCACAAATACTCATATTCATCGAATGGCATTCCACCACCGCTCCGAATTGTCAATTCGATTAATTGTTTTTCAGTAAATTGTTTTCGATCAATTTTTCAGATATCCTTTCAGTGGATCATCTTCAAAATATATCGTTTATATTGAATATACCGAGATATATTTATCAATAATGTAACGGGTTCCGCTGCCAAGAAACGAAATAGTTTAAACTTTGAAGTGTGACTATATCATATTGTCTTCGGAGTATCGTTTTTTATTCCGTATGCACTAAATATATTAGTGTATAAATTCATTTAGTGAATACGAGCCATATATGACGGCTCGTTAGTATTCAACGTGTAGTTGATTAATAATTATAAATTAATTTATTTTATTGTATATAAAATAATAGTGTTTCCTCAACCAGATGAGCCGATTGGAGGTTACAAAAACACTCCCATAATCTTGGCAGAATATCTAATGTTCTTTCAGTTTTAACATCAGACATTAATAATAACATGTGTCAAAATGTGGTTATATACGCCTCTTTGTGGACAGTCTTCCATTTCACTCGCACATATCGCTAGAGTAAGTAGATTACTGCGTAGACTGCGTATATGCCATGCATGGCTCTAATAGTCTAATAGACTTGTGGTTGATTTATGGCTCAATAATCTTTGTCGAAAGCTCCTTCTCAATCAAGGAAGGTGGGAACCACATATTTTACTTTTCAAAAGAGATCTTGATGATAGCTGGTTGATACATAGATGGTCGATTTACCGGACTGATAGGCCGGAATTATCCTATAGAATATATTTAGCATATGTGTTTCTCAAATTCTAGGCATATAGGTCTTAATACTTTTGGTTCAATGGTTTGAAAATAAAGCTAACACGAACCACCCTCCATGCTGATGAAATGGCACTATTTAATGGTAAACCATAGTAATGTTCCAGAATTTTTAGATATAAATTTACGACGGAAGTTCTCCTGTGTTTTCTTTAGGTCCATATCTATCGGACTGTTATATTGAAATATTATATTACATATTGTGTGTTAAATTAAATTTTTGATTTATTGCATTTAGACTCCATACATAAATCAATTATGCTTATGGGATAGGTGAGGAATCACCACGTTGTCCCGTCACAGCTTAGACAGTCATTGATAGAATGATTTTTGGGAAATCTTTGAGTAACAGAATTCGTTTATATGTTTAATTTTTTTAATTACTCAGGTGTTACTGCAGTAATATTAAATTATAGTAATTTGCTAACAATTGAAGAGCGAAAGACGTTACAGGTCTGACGACTATTTATCTTAGAATTAATTATTTCCATAAAATAATGTTTGTTTTGTATTAAGATTCTCTCCTCACCAGTATCCATAAATTATCAATTTACACCTGATACAATAATTATCGGTTAATTTGGTTGACACAGTATGACACACGTGTAATTTTCGTCATTAGAAATATTAAAAGTTTCATTTTTAACATTTGTTAACAGGTTACGCATTTCTGGTTACGTGGATAACAGCATTTGTAATGGTCGTTGTTCACGAACGTGTTCCCGACATGAAACGTTATCCCCCGTTGCCGGATATTTTTTTAGACAATGTACCACACATTCCATGGGCCTTTCATATGTGCGAAATAACTGGAACCCTATTATTTACAATATGGATATGCGTTCTGACATTTCATCGTCATCGAACTGTTCTACTGAGACGTTTTTTTGCTCTGTGTGGGACCGTGTTTCTGCTACGTTGCGTTACAATGTTAATTACATCGTTAAGCGTACCCGGTACACATTTACAATGTAATCCAGATGATTACAAAGTTGATGATACAAAGTGAGATTGAATTTTTTGTAACTGTAATAAACGTTCTAATTAAAAATCATTTATGTTTTATAGTTTACCAATGATGGAAGCAATTTATTTGAGAATATCTCGCGCATATACTATTTGGAGCGGTTTAGGAATGTCCATACAAGGAGTTCGGACGTGTGGCGATTATATGTTTAGTGGACATACGGTCGCATTGACGATATTAAACTTTTTCATAACTGAATGTAAGTGAGTTATGATGGAATTAGATTAATTTATTTCTTAAGTTATTGTTAAGTAATTCATCGAGTAATTTTTTTTCGATAGAATGATATCCAATATATTTATTTTAGTTAATTTTATAATACTATTATGAGTTTAAGCTGGTTTGTTAATATTTTACATTCTCTGCACACCTAAAATTCCAGATAGCACTATTGCACCAGCTACTACGCCAATACTTATTTTCGTATAGGATGTTGCATTGTTCCATGCATCGGTTGCATTATTCCATGTTGACCTTGTAAAATTTATTGGTAAAATATTATTGGATGTAATGATTGTATTTTGGTTTTCTTCTACCACATCTTCTGCACCGTCTGAGTTTTCCATCGTATTTTCCAATGTATTTTCATTAATACCGTTTTCCTTTACCTCTTCTATAGTTTCCATCTGTGTGGTTTCCAATGGTTCTGGTATCAAAATACGCTGAAATGATTCCCGATTATTTAATTTTGTAAAATATCTTTCGATTCCCGGTCGTTTTCCAATCCAATAATAATCCTCCATCCCTAAACAATATAATCGATATAATAAGATGGCTAAACTTATGTCGGCTATTGTAAATTGTTCACAACAGAGCCACATCTCGTCATTCTCCAAATCTAAAAGGAAGTAAAAGAAAGTTATAGTAAAAATAGAATTTCTGTATTTTTAAAGGATTGAAAATGGTATCATACGTGTAGGCCGATTTAGCTCATTCTCTACTGTTCCTAATACCGAATCCAATTCATCGATTAATTTCAGAAATTCACTTTTATCGGATACAAAATTGACAATTTTCTCATGAGATTTAAATCTTTGCAATAATAAATCGGCAAGCATTGAATTCGATTCAATATACTTCTCTAAAACTGAATTTGCTTTTTGTCGATTAGTCATATATAAATTTTGTATTAACCCATCGAATGGTGGTTTTGAATTGTTACACAGGAACGGATGTATAAATGTTCCAATACTAATTACACCTATCGGCACTCGACTTATTTTTCGATTGTAATCTAATATTTTCGTCAATACCTTAGTATCTAGATGTTTTGGTAGCAATTTTGGAATACTTTCTAAAAGATAATTAGGAATATTTAATTTCTTTCAACCAAATTAACTTGAATAAAATATGATAATGGATATTTACCTCCTTGATAATGATCTTCTAGATAACTTATTATACGGCTTGATTCTGGTATGATCAATGAACCGTCTTGTAGTACAGGAACTTCACCCTTTGGATTTAATTCAAGGAACCATTGTGTGTATTGATCATGATTCACAAGGTCAATTTGGTACATAGAAAAGGCTATCTTTTTCTCATATAGCACCAGCATTATCTATATACAAATAAAATTAACATTTTTAAAAGCGATGGTAGTATACGTTAAACAATTATAAAAATTTAATTTCGATGCATTGCCATCCATAATAAATTGTATAGGAAAATCTGATGGATTGAATTTCTAATTGATTGTATTTTCAATAATAAAAATTGTTAGCCAATCAACAAATGCATAATACGTAAACATGGAAAAATTTGTTATGGCTGAAATCTTCTTAATAATGAAGCCGAATTATTGAGTTTAGAATATCAATAGATGGGAAATCATTACTCCCTACATAATTTGTTTTTTAATCATATAGCACAATTTCGGTGTTTTGTATTTAAAAATTAAAAACAAACCAACTTATCTACATGGCTTATAAACAGAATTTAATATAAATGATTCAACCTTTCGTATAGTTAACCTTGTAATTTTATGGGTATGGAAAAACAATTTTCTAACCACATGATTCGTGATAATTATGCAGTTGGGATTAGGCTTGATTTCAATTAATTTACCTTTTGCGAAAATAGGCTGTATGGATGGTAATATAATGTTAGACCAGAAATCCCATTGTTTGGTTTACTATTGATAAAATTTTCCATTTTATTGTTTTACCTTAAAAATACTTAATTAAATATTAAAATTTAATTTAAAATTATTAATTTTTTGGAAATATTCTCAATGGCAATAATAATTATTTTTCACTGATAATTATCTAATTATTTATTTTACTAATTAAACCACGGGTATTTTTATCAAGAAATAATTTTAATCACATTACTCAATATGTGAGGTCTTATGATTACATTTACATGTTTGTTTTTTCTCTCTCCAAATCTGTGTATTGTAGTCTACTAAACGGTCGCAGTTTATCTGCTAAAATCTACCGGCTAGAAAATTTTGTAGCAATCTAATCGTTTTATAATTTTATTGTTGTATGCTTAACATGATTTAAATTTATCTCTGTATTTTTATAACATTTATTCTTCTGAAAATGTTCATTTTAAATTGTTATGGCAAGAAATGTTGTATATTAGTATGAAGTTATATTGTTTATCAATCCCAATACTGTTGATTGATTATCATCATTGATTATCGTCAATATTCGTTCAGCGTTTCCAAACTCATATACATGTTTCCGGTGTAATTTTGTAATATATAAATATTTCCATTTATTATCTTTTTCATTTAATTACACAGTCTAAGGGCGAATAGGCTAAATACTTATTTACTATTTGATAATCATCACTAAAATAAAGTTTCGAATTAAGCAGAAAAAAAATTCTGTGTATTAACTGTTATTAACTTATCAAGTCTACAGAGGTCCAAATAAAAGTATATTACTTAGGCAAGGGCGCCTAAGGACGTTCTTCTGGTAAAATAATGAAAATGTGTAAAAATGTCGTCATAATTTTGAAGGATCTTTTGTAGGAGGATGACGAAGTTGTGGTTTCACTTACCTTACTAACTTTCTTTAAACAAAACTAATAGTTACCATAGGTTTCGTTAGTCACGTTACTTATCTTTTCATACAAATTTACTTATTTTTACGTACATACTTGCTATCAATTCAACAAAAATGCCTACAAAGGGTCAAAATCTTCGAATTTAATCATTTTTATTAACTGAAGGAGGACTATCTGTGGTTTTTACTTCACTATATATCAGAATATTATCGACGACTTATAGCTACAACGACGACTTGAATTAGCCTAAATCAACCTAAAATTCATCTGCTCGGCTTTGATTAATCTGCTAATTTTCGATTAATAAGACAAAATTTTTGGGTTGGAATACAGTCAAGTCGGTCTACTTGTACGTTTACCTTTAAATCTATAAAGTTCAATGTATACGTTAGTACAGGGGTCGACGACTTTTCTAGGCTGCGGGTCAAAACCAACCAAAATGTGAGTATTAAGAAGACGTTTCGAGTCAGTGGTATTTTCATTTTTGAAACAGTCTTCTTTGTTGAATATAGTGCTCCCCAAATCCTTCCCTGTTTAAATGCGGGATAAAATTATTAAAGTGGAGTGGTGGTGTGCGGTCAACGTCTCCATAAAATGTGCGGAATTTGTATGCAGATTTCTTCGGCCGGAAAAAATGTAAAAACGTTGAAAGTTGCTTTAACAGTTAGGTAAAAATACAAAAATTAAATATTTCGAAAGAGTTGAAATTTATCTATAAGTAAAATCACAAATTTGTAAGGGCTCGTACCGAGAAATTTGAATATCGGACATCGCAATATTAGATCCGGATTTCCCAATTATTTTCTTCGGATCCAAAAAAATACAATGATGCAAAAAGTCTATAAATTAGTTGAGAAAAATACAAAAATATCACAACTAAACAATTCGTTCAAAAACTCCGCATAACTTAAAAGATCCCAGAAAGCTAAATTTTCCGAACCTTATTTTTTACGTTTTAATATCTATTTTCTAACCAAACAACAAACATTTAACGAAATTTTAATTTTTTCCAAAATAAAGCTTTTAAAACTACGAAAGTCCATGGAAAGCTTCAAATTAAAATGTTATTTTAAATAATTTGGAACCGAATTTTTAACCAAAACCAAAACGGAAGTTTCGAATTTAATTTTTAACGTTTAAAAATCTATTTTCTATCCAAATATGATCCTCTAACAATATTTCAAATTGTCCCAGAAAATATGCTTCAAAAATTTCGAACGCTCATTCATAGTTAATAACATAATTTGAGTTAGAAATTTGCTGCAATAAAAATTGTTTTTTTTTTGTTGATATTTCAGGTGTGCTCTGCACTTCTACGCATTAGTCTTCTGAAAAGACTCGCTTTTACAGAATTTTGCATAAATCAAGTAAACAATAACAATAAAATTAAAAATAAATGATTAGGTTGTTCTATATCTATAGAGTATTACCATATATAACTGGCGTCAGGTCACTTGTAATTTTTGTCTGTTTATATATTACACTTTCTTTACAGAACTCAAGTGGGTCACTTGAAATTATCAAATGGGTCACTCGGTGACCCGCGGGTCATAGGTTGTCGACCCTTGCGTTAGTATATTCCTCATTCTACGGAGGAAAGAGGTTCCTAGATATTTTTCGAAAGTCGAATTGGTATTAAGTCGACTTTAATTAGGAAAATACCTTTAAAAATTAAATAAATTTATTAGGAAATTTGGTCGAACCCATTATTTTTCCAGCATATCTCGATATTAGTTATTTAATTTGCCAAATTTCCAAATACAGCCCTTCCTAATCTAAGACCCTTATGAATCTTGAACTATGATTTACTGTGTGGTTAGTATGGTATCAGTATAATTTGTCTGTAAGTTTTTATGGTTGGAAATTTGCCGGCAAATAATTCTTCATATTTTCAGAATTAGATATTCATTCATGATTGCAAAGTAGTCGACAAATTAGGTTTTAATAACACTGTATTCCTGATCTGTTTATTATTTATATATTTGATGTGTGAAATGTATTTGAATAATAAAATTGTGTTAATTAATTTTTATAAATACCTACCAGTGATAATTTCTTCAAATATATAATAATAAATAAATAGAAAATTGTTGAATACTAATTTCAATTATATATTAAATCAATAATAATTAGTTATCTGTTTTGCTAGAAATACATTTATAGTAAACGGCTTAAAATTAATATTTAAATTTATTTTTGTTTTATAATTTGAATAAATACAATAAATTATATTTACATATCGCTTGCATATTGCAAGAATGAGATATCTTGAAAAAAGTAAATATTGAGATAGAAAGGTTTTAAGTTTTG
>JANTOP010028426.1:0-12065 GCA_027564815.1 Symmerus nobilis | reverse complement strand
GCATACTTTCATTATTGCTCGAATTACAGTAAAAAACGCTGTGAAAATGTCGCGACCGTTACAAATGGAAACACCCTTTAGTGAAAATTTCAAATTTTACCTAATAAAAAAATCGATTTCAAAAAAATCTGGGCGCTTTTAAGTTTTTGCAGAGTTTTTGTACGAATGTCTAGTTTTAATATTTTTGTATTTTTGCCCAACTAATTTATAAACTTCCTGCATCATCACATTTTTTGGATTCGAAGAAAATAATTGGGAAATCCAGACCAAATGTCTCGATAAGAAAACTCTGCACATTGCACTGAATAAAATTCTGCACACCTTATGGATATGTCGACTGCACACTACTAATCTCGTCTGACTAAAAGATCCAATTTAAGTAAGAGGAATTAATTGAAAATGGATCTGCTATATTTTAAACGCCATCTGTGGGATGTATAATTGTATAACGAGGTCGGCACTAAACTAGAATCGACAGGGAAATCATAAAAGGAACATTCCATGCCGAGTCAAATTAGAGGAGTGAATGAAACGAGATGATGACAATTTATCAGTCACTCCCGTAAATCCCCATAGAAATCAAGGAGCTCGGTTTTCCTAAAAATTCTTTTAACAAGATTTATTCACTACTTTTTTAAGATCATTTCCGCATCATTAAATTTTCTAAGTTCCAAAATTTCGGATTTTTATTAGGACTGATTCAAAATTTTATAAAATAACAAAAACGACTTTTATCAAAGAAGTCAGAGTCTAAGGAAATATGTCCTTTGAATAGATTTGATATCTGATGACTCCACTCAATTTTCTGTCAATCCAAATGTAATAAAGGCTGGAAAAATCTACTAGCCGCTGGATATAGAGTGTTTCATAGCGGATGACTATAATTTTAGAGATGGGATCATGCTTTCTTCCTTTTCGAAATTTGATCGAAAAAGAAATAAATGAGTGTACAGGGTGTAAGACGCTCAGCGCTAAGTGGAATTTTTTACATTGATAAAGTCTCACTGGTGGCACAAGTTCACAATCTTTTGGTTGACAGATTCTCAAATGAAAGCAATCACATATATTATCAATTTTTCGCAAAGTGAATATCGTATGTCATCTAAATCCAAGCAAATTTGATGAGGATTATTTTCTAAATAAAATATTCATTACAGAAATTTTATTGTGATCTCTTTATCGCTTCATCATCATTATTATAAGGTTTTAATTTTTTTATTTTTATAAGTTAGGGCAACAAATATACTCCCGGCTACTATCCCATACAATATAAGTAATGTTAAACTAGGTGTGTTTAATTTATGGAACCCTTATTTCGACATAAATTTTACGGTGCAGCTATTACATGTGCATATTTTATATTGGCCGACTCATCAGATAGACATTTTATGGAGTCGTTCTAGATGAAGCTTCCATACGATTTACTAAATACTTTTGATATAAATTTTATTTCAATATTCCAAAACTTTTCTAATAATAAAAGTTTAAGGGATGGTATTCATTTTTTTGGTGTACACACCTAATAAGTATACTTATTTAAAAAATAATGTTTCGCCTAAATTAAATATGATGATGTTCCATGGGTAGTTCATTTGAAAGTATACTTCTAGTTTATTACCTATCTTCATTATCTAAAAAAAAAGTATACCACTTACACTATTAAAATTACCATATGCATACATCCTTGTAACATTGAATATAAAATTTAGAGGAAATTATACATGCATAACGATAAAAAAAGGATGGAAGGAAATCTCTTTAGAACTGTGTATGTTATGATTTGACAAATATAATTTGACAATTTTATTCACATATTATTTTACTCAATATATTTCTTAACGAAACATTTTCGTTTATATATTTCTCTCTTCTGTACCTAAGATTTAGTAAATTTACGATTAAATCTTAGGTGATCGAATGTAATAGCTTAACATACAGGGTATTTAATAAATTATTCTTCATTTGAATCCCCTTTAATTATCACCCCATGATCATTTTGATATGGTTATTTTTTTCATTCTTTCTTTTTTTAATTCTGTGATGTTTTTGTCCAATATGTGCATCGTGTAACCCTCGTATCCATATCCTCTTTATTTATAAATATTAATCGTAAAATTTGTGACATATGTAAACAATAGAAATGAGTCAATCAAATCCTAATGAAAATTTGAATACTTTAGTACCTAATACCAAAACCTATAATATTATTTTATTTAAAAAAAAAAACAGGAAGAATAAAATAATACAAGAGGACTATCCAACTGTACAGTTCTTTGAAATCATTTGACATTCATCAAAATTGTTTAACAAATATATTTTACCACTAAAAGGGACGTCTATATTTGAAACACCCTGTCCATTTACATGTTACTCGTAATTTATTAAAATTTTGTTTAATTCTATTCTAATCCAACGTTTAATCCGTTAATCTAACCGAATTATATTGAATGAATCATTTTATTGCATCCGCCTAATTTCACGACCATTGAAGTTCAATGAGCTTTCTAGATTATTGAAGCATTTCTTTGGGGGAAAATTTGACATCTCGTGAAAGGACCGATTAGGAAATTAAGTTCGAAACTTAAAGCTTTTATAGAGCTTATACTGGATTGAGAATGCTTGTACCGAAAATTTCATATTTTATCTAAATTTAATGAATCGGATAAAAATTTGATTCTATATTATATAAAATGAGATTTTAATTGTAAGCTTTCAATTAGCTTTCGAGATTTTTAAAACTATATTTCGGAAAAAATTTAAATTTTGTTATTGGGCCTTTATCTGAATAGAAAATAAATTTCCATACGTAAAAAATTAAGTTGGAAACTTGGGCTTTCATTGCGTTTTTAATAGTTTGGACAAGCTTTCTGCGAAAATTCCACATTTCACTTAAATTTAGTGAATCGGAAAATAATTCGATTCCAAATTATATAAAATTAAATTTGAATTATAAGCTTTCAATGAGCTTTCGAGATTTTGGAAGCTTTTTTTGCGAAAATTGAAATTTCGTTAAAGGATCGTTATTTGAATAGAATGTTTATTTCAAAACGTAAAAAATAAGGTTCGGAAAATAAAGCTTTCTGGGAGCTTTCACATTTTTGGAGAGCTTTTGTACGAAAAGTGTAGTTCTGATATTTTTATATTTTTTCTCCACTAATTTATAAACTTTCTGCATCATTACCTTTTTCGGATCCGAAGAAAATTATCGGGAAATCCAGATCAAATGTCGGGATGTCCGATATTAAAATATCTTTCATATTCTCTTTTTGATTTTTCTTAGATAAATTTTAACTTTTCGGAAATATTTAATTTTTGTATTTTTTCCCGGCCGAAGCAAATATTCTGGATGCACTCCAGTAATCGCACTTTTAGTAATGTTCTCTTCTCATATGATAAAGAATGTAATATTTTGTAAAGGAGTCATAAAATTCAGACCAAAAGAGACCAGACTTAAATATGTTATACGTTGGAATAAATGTGGGTATTAGATTAGTCTAGAAAGAGTACAAATGATTTTTCCCGAAGCTAATTCTTAACTTAATAATTTCTAAATTAAATGATAGCTAATGTTTTCAATGATAGCTAATGTTTTCGAGTCTATATAATTATGATGGAATCTTCGTCCCATCTTCTTCCGAGACAAAGCATTGATACTGTCCATAATGTAATAAAATCTTATAGAGTAAACCCTAACCTTGCCCAATCATTTATCCCATTCCCACTTTGAACATATCTAGTTTTGCTCAAAAGAGAATCATGCTGAGAAGCTGCCACCAAGTTATTTCTGACACAATAAAGCCAAGATATTGTTCCTCTCCATGTCCTTTTCTGTTTTAAGCACTTTAGGTTTCGTGAGTAGCGGATGGAGATCCGTGAAAACCTGAAAGCATCAGTTCCGATGAAAAACGGTCAAAATTCAGGCGGTTACATGTATCGCCCCCTTAATTATCGAAGAGATTTTGCTAAATAAATTTTTGAAAAAAATTAATTGTTTTGAGATTTTGTAGATTTTCTCTAACAGTTTCGCGGAAAATTTAAATTTATGTGAAATTTTTTTAGGGAATCAGAAAATCTGGTTATGCGAAATGAGACCTAAGGGTACAGTGAGGAGATTGTAAAACAATAGTTTTTAGGAGATCAACGCCCTGATTTTATAAGGTATGATCGGTCGATATAAAATTGAATAATATTTTGGTTCGTTTAAAATAACGATTTCAATTTTGCTCGCGTTTAATTAAACCAGAGTTTGACATTTCTTAAACTAAGTTAACTTAAAATTAACGAGCTTTAAAAGAATTATAGAATTATCCCCAAAGTCTCGTTTTATAATAAGCCTTCAAGAATGATTTGTTATCTAAGACTGCCCAATTATAAAATATTACCAAAGAATGATGAGGATTTACATTCTGAAGGGATTTTTCATGGGAAATATTTCTTTCACTTTTTATTACGAAATATTGATAACAAATTTTTTAAACGTCGATTTTTTAATTCAAATTTTAAATTTTGAAAGCAATAATTTTTTGATTCGAAATTAATAGGGAATTTTGGAAATATTTTTTAAGGCAAATTCAGGGATGTTGGTAAGGTGTATCTTTATTGCAATTTATTGAATCTATAGTTACCCAGTCCCAGTCCCCAGTTAACTGACCCAGCTATCAGCTTTCTCGAAATCTCTTTTTTTCTTCATTTTACCCTGATAACTCGTGAATGGAGGTTCGGATCAACTTGAAAAAATTAGAAAATATGTAAAATATGTGTCATTTGGGACGGAACCTAAAAAAACTAAAAATTTGGTGGCAAAAAACTACGATTATTTTGTGAAAAATTATACAATAGTTTGTAAAAAAAAAAACATTAACACTCGAAACTTTTGCATTTTTGTGGCCAAACGCGAATTTATACGAATCTTTTTGGAGGTTCCGGGAATATCTGCAAAAGTCGAAAACGTTCGAAAATGTTAATCCGGATTTTCCAATAATTTTCTTCGGATCCAAAAAAATCTAATATTGCAGAAAGTTTATAAATTAGTTGAGAAAAAATAAAAATATCAAAACTAAACTTTTCGTACAAAAGCTCTGCAAAAACTTAAGAGCTCCCAGAAAGCTGGGTTTACCGAACCTTATTGTTTATGTTTGAAATCAATTTTCTATCCAAATACCGATACTTTAACGAAATCTCAAATTTTCCAAAAAAAGCTTCAAAAATCTCGAAAGCTCATTGAAAGCATAAATGTATGAAAAACTATGGTTAAGGTTTTGTTGATATTTTAGGTGTGCTCTGCGTCTTCTGCGCATTAGACGAACGCTACTGGTATATACTTAGGCTCAAGCAATTGATGCTAATGGTACAGCGGAATGAAGGTAAAATTGGGAATCTCCTTATGATACAGATATGAGCAGATTTGAGCAGGTGAGCATAATCATTGTATATTGTAAATTACCAATATAATCTATTTCTGTTTTTATTTTAGTAAATAGCCAAGAGCGTCTTGTCTGATGGGTCTTAAACATAGAACTACTTTTCTATATATTATAATTTTGGTATCAGATGTCGTTTTGAGCTTTATGGTAATAAAAAACAGGACCACTCAGAAGATATTTATTCATTTTTATTTATATTACTAGCCATAGGCACACTTCAATTTACATTATAATTTTAGGTGTTTTATTGAACAATAACCTAATGGACAGACACATTATATTAAGGTGATCTCTTAATAAGGAGAGAGCAGCCCTAATATTATTTTCGGTTATGATTTTAAATAAAAACCCCTTTTTAAAATAGTCCTATTTTAAATATTAAATGGCATTTGAAATACAATTTGAAGGGTTCGTACATACATTTGTATATATAGAGTAGAAAAATCACAGTATGTTGCCCATTTTTAGGTCTATTAAAATCAAATTATGTATTATAATCCAATATGATTTATTTATGCAATATAAAGAAAAAATATTATTGCTTAATTATATGTAGGTGCCTTTTGAATAATAGAACGAACAAAGGACTTGCCTCCGCAGCCTTTTTATTTTTATATTAAAACCAAGTAATATAATTATAGGGTACTCAGATATTTTAAGTAGTAAATATAGTATAAAATCACGGAGGGTATTGTTGTATATCGTGCAAGGGATATACTACATATTTATAAAATTGATACTAGATTCTGTATTGATAGATCAAATAGCTACTGATTTTTGAAAGTAAAAAACCTAATAACATTTTACCTACAAATGTCCCGACGAAATATCACGACAATAGAGAGTCCGTTTTTTTTAAATATTATTTTTGTATATATTTTAAGACTGAAAAATCTAAAAGAAAATATTTGTTAGAAAAGGCTTAATAAATAGTAGATGTATACCTACTATATCTACTAGACATTGTCTTGACTGCATCTGTAAAATGAGTAGATTAATAAAAGTCTATGTTTTGTTATGTACCACATTGAATAAGAATATTGGTTGATATACCTACGGTAGAACGGCGAAGCTTCAAAACAAAGAAACTAATGAGCTTATTCGCTAACGTTTAGTTTACATTTCTGTTAAGTTTAGTTTAGTCTAATATACAAATTTTACTATCAGTTTCACCATAAAAGCAATTCAGCAAAATATTTTACGAAAGCCTTTTCTTTTCAAAAGCTCTTCATATTAAAATCAATTCTATTGACTTATAATCTGACTGTTTTGATTTAAACAGAGTGGGAAAATATGATGTTTAGATATTATGAAAATTATTAAAAGCTCATAAATTCGTGAAATGGTAATTTTAAATTTTGATTAATTCATTGAAGTTACCAAGTAATTACCAGCATATTTTTTTCAGGAAAATTTTGTTTGGATTTTTCGAATAAAATTGTCTAAACACCTCCGATACCATCGAACTTAATCTTATTTCATAATTTTCCTAACGGTCCCGATGACAATTCGATATAGCGGAAAATTTTGTTCGGGAATCGTAAAATCTAATTATACCGAATTGTTACTAAAAGTAATAGTTGAAAAATTAATGGAAGAAATTTTTTTTGGAAAAAATCGACTCTTCGGGCAACCCCTATATTCTTCTGCTCGATCATAAAAATGTAATATTTCAGGAAAATATTTTTAATTATCCGGAAAAATTCAAATTTTAAAATTTCTAAGTGGGTTCTTTTGCGGTGTGACCAAAGTGATTTTATTACGTATTAAGGTAACCCCCCCACCCTTTCCCATAAGGTATATTATTTTTAATTACGTCAAAAGTCGTAAAAAATCCAATAATTTCAACGTTTTTTTCTATGGGATACGAAATTGAAATCTTTAAATTAATTATTTGAAAGAGAACACGCCCAAATCTTTTCTAGTTGGTCTTAAACGATAGGATCATCACAAGAATCAAATTCCGTTCCAAAAGAAATATTTCTGGAAGTTGATCTCGATATATAAGTGAATGAGGATATTAAAATCAGATTCGCTAATTAGGAATTTCTGAATTCTAGTCCAGGAGCTGAGATCTGAATAAAAAAGTGGCGATATGGACCGTCTGACTCAATAACTATCTAATCCATTGGCACCTAGGCATCCCACTTCTGAATCTAGAGTCTAGAAATTGAAAAATCCATATTCCGGAAGACTCCTAATGAAATTTTATCATAATAAATTTTATCGGATAACTGTAGTAACTGAGACATAATTTTAAAAATTTTAAATGATTTTTCCCAAAAAATCTTTAAAAGTAAAATCGATGTAGAATTGATGTCTACTTAAAATAAGATCAAGCATCCGGTCATTTTCCGATTTTTTTTTTTAATTTTGATACCAGGGATCGATGAACTAAAAATTGTATTAGAAAATCTATAATCGATTTTCACCAGCCCATAACTTAATCGAAAAAAATCGGGGTTTTTCCAAATACCTGAAATTAGATTTTAGATTACAACATCGACTATTCAGTAAAAAACTTTCAATCAAATCGAACGATTTTTGTTTAAAAAAAAATTAATTTCAAAATTTGTATCCAAAAAGAAAAAGGAAATTAAAGATTTTGTTAAACAAAATCAAGAATTTTTAAAAACTCCTATTTCGCTCAGAAAATTTTATTTTTTTCAAAACCCTGAAATTAGTTTTTAATTAAACTCATCAAGTTATTCAGGAAAAATGTTTTTAACCTAATCGAGCGAAATTTTATTTTAAAAAAAGTTCGATTTAAAATTTTGGTCCAAAAAATAGCCAGAAAATTAACTGTAGATTATTAAAAAAATTTTGGATTTTTTAAGAGCTCAAATCTCGTTTCAAATCTAGAATTTTTCGAATTTCACGAAATTTTTTTAACAAAATTTTCAATGCCTTCTTTTAAACATTTCCAAGTTAAGCTGGGAAATTGATTCGTTTTTACGCTAAGATTTCCCGTTTACAATTCAAAAACTAGAAACTGCAAGCTTTCAATAGAGCTTTGGACCATCAAAATTTAATTATATTAATTAATAGAACTTTTGAAAATATTATTTCGATTAGAATAACAGTTCCAATTCTACTTGCGTTTAATTAAATTAGACGAGACATTTCGTAAACTAACAGAAATATTTACTGAACACTATTTTATGTGAACTCGGTTAAATTAAACTAAACGAACTTTAAAAGAGTTACAGAATTGCCCCATAAATTTGGTTAAGGAAAACCTACACGCAATTTTTTCCTATATTGAAACTAGTTATACTCTAGTAAATATTAATAAAAAAAAAGTCAAATCTTGACATAAAAAATATGAAAACAATTTTTTTTTCTTAAATTCTAAATTGATGTATATTTGGTAATACCGAAACTGTCATAATATTTATTTAGTAGATTTACTAAATACTGTCAATCAAAGTTTTAAAACAATCAAAATATACAAAAATCTTCTGTATATGTCTGATTGTCAAATTTTCTAAAATAAATAAACCACGAATTTGAAGTTTACTATACTTTCTCTCTACCCATAAATATTAGGTTTAATCTGTGGAAATAGTTTTGTATTTATATACCACACAAGACGTTCGTGACAGTATATTTTATAGTAGAACGCTACATGTGTACAATATCAAGGAATAAGAAAAAATCGAGAAAAACATTTAAATATTTTCATAGAGATAAAGAAAATTTTGTATGTGAATGCCTCTTAACCAGCGAGACGTCCAACGTCTAATCAATAAAATTATATTTCGGAACTTATTAATATTTCTGAAAAATTTTAATTAATTATAATTAAATGAACTGTTAGACCAATTTTTAAATCTCAAATTTAAATAGGAATGGGAATTTCTACGTGTACAACATCGGTAACATAAATTGAGCTAGGGTAAATCTATGCGATCGTCAAGGTAACCGTAGTCTAGTTGACAGTGGGCTACATTTACTAATATACTTTTCGAATAGACCTTACATGCTGTGAAGCTCTTGTCTAGTCTTAAAGCTAGCTGTTTGTACTTTAAGTCAAAGCTTGCAATTCACAGCTACATTCTGTATAATCTAGCAACAAGACAAGCTTCATGCTCTACTGGTTTGATGAAACTGATTCCGATCTATCAGCATCGACGTTTGCCAGTCTTTTGAATAAACATATTGATTATGATTATGAAGATTATGAAGGTATCACAAGATGAACCTTTCAATTATCAAAATAAATTATTAAATAATTGGGTTCCTTCGGGAGCAATATGTTTTCTCAACAAATTGAATTTCCACAATTTCGAATGAATTTTTATATGAAGAAAATACATGTAAAATCAGCATATAGGAAAAGGCTCTCCTATCTGAAAATTGGATGCCCCTAATTTTTCAAAATTAACCCTGATTGAAAGAAGAACCTTCCAATTAGTGAAATAAATTATTAAATAATTAGGATCCTTTGAGAGAAATATGTTTTTTCATCAAATTAAATGACCACAATTTCCAATGAATTTTTATATGAAGAAAATACAAGTAAAAATCAGCATATAAGAAAAGGATCTTCCATCTGAGAAAATTGGATGCTTCCAATTTTTCTAAATTGGTCCCGATTGAAAGATGCATAATCATGATCTTATCCGTAATTTTCTCTGTTTTTTCTGGTCTCCTCGGGGTTAAAATGATTCGGGAAACAGTCAAAAAATTCCAGAAATTGGAAATTACGACTGATAACGACGACTGAGTCGTTAAAACTCGTTAAAAGTTGATAAAAGTTAGTGAGGAGATAAGAAACTCGAGAAAAAATTGGGACAGTTGGTAATCAACAGGGTAAAGTCTGAAAAAGTCGTGTAAAGTCCGGGAATTTCGAGAAAGATCTAAAGAAAATCTGGAAAATATTCATGCTCTTGATTACAAAAAAAAATCTATAAATTTCTTGGTTTTTCTCAACAATTTTCAAATTTTTACTAAAATTTCACGAAATTTCATCAAATTCAATCGATTGTCAAAAAACCGATTTGCAAGAAATCAAAATCATGAATTTTGGAACCATTTTATAGAAAAACTGCATTTTTCAGAAATTTTCGTCGAAATTTGAAAATTTTAAAAACACAGAATTGTGCAGAAAATAATTTCTCAAAATTCCAAAAAATTAACTTCCGAATTTTGACCGAGGTTTCCCCCCAGAAATTTAATTATTTTCGGGACCGTTTCAAAAAGAAACGAATTTTCCGAAAAATTTTCTTCGAAATTTGAAAATTTTAAAAATGTTAGAATTGTTGTTAAATGAATAACAAAAAAAAAAAGATTTTTCGAAAATTGAAAAAAAAGTTAACCCCCGAATAGCGGTGATGGTTTTCCGCCGACCGATTCTACTTCCTAATAAAACGTCTATTCATTCAAGGATGATTTTAAATTTCGAAAATTTTAACTTTCGATTCATTGAGGAGATGAGCTAACACACGTATTGAGATACAAACCCTTAAGGGGTTAATCTAACAAATCATTTAAATCGCTAATATAATCTTGTATTTACTGAAATCAATCGTCAGATTACCAATATTTTAATTTGATTTAATCAAACGGAAATATTAGTTAATATCCGGCAAATAGTTAGTCGCCAATATTTAATTAATATCCTTACTCCATTCCCATTAAACATCGTCTTCAATCTCCCCAAATATCCCCAAATATTCACACGTGGGAAAAAATGAAGATGGCTGCCGAAATTTCAAGCCATCCCATTGTACCAAAACTTCATCCACCAACCGTACCAATCAGTGGCGAGCAGTTAACATCTTCATAAGGTGTGCAGAATTTTCTTGATCCCTAAACAGCCTTTATCATATGCGTTTGCTTTATTCAAGAGAACATTACTCAGTGTAATTACTAGAGTCCATCAAATATTTTCTTCGGCCGCAAGAAAAAAAGTGAAGACGCCACGCAACTAAAACAAACAGAAAGTTGTAGAGAAATCACAGCTATCATTGTATTCGGATTGCTGTACCGCTGTACCTATCAGAACCGCAACGTTGTGTTAGCTAATGAAACACAATGTATGATTTCAATAAAATTGTCTAGACAAGGACCACGCTCAAATGGTGTGAGACAGTCTCATCTTTTGCATTCTCAATGTAGCACTCACGAAGGATGCTCGAAAGGACCCATTTCTATACGATTCTGAGATAGTTCAATACACCCATGATATATAGGTACATGATGATTATATTCGAGCCAAAGAGTCATTGGAGAAACGATATTTAAGAGCGAAGACAATAACAGGGACACAAAAATATCATTGTGTAATTCCTGACGGAGAAGACACTTTGGGATTTAAAGAATGCTCGTCTTCTCTGGAATCGCGAATTTACAAATTATTCAAACGCGTAAGAAATAAAATGCTACTTCCTAAAACAAAGATTAACCAAAAATAATGAGTACTTTATTCCACCTGTATCTTTAGCTTACAATCAATCTGTAAACTAATTAATATAATCATTATGCGTTAGACAATTGTTAATAGTAGCTCTTGTGTATAGAATTTTTTTTCAGATATTTTTCAACACATAACTGAAACATAGAAATTTCAAAATTCGAAAAAAATAGATCCCATCGAGATCCCATGATCGCACTAGTCTCAAAAGTTGCGGAATGAGT